>BMAO01026278.1:0-224209 GCA_019973975.1 Trichonephila clavata | reverse complement strand
TTGGACGACCTTTACCGAGCTTTCTCTCAATGGATCCAGTATCCTGGAACTGTTTCCATGAGTTAAACTCGACGCCGGGAGTTAAATTGAACTCTCTACAAATCTGGGCTTGGCATTGACCTGATTCTAACCTCCACACAATTCACCACCTCATTCCATCATCTAAACGTTGGTGGTTACTCATTTTTACTGTTCAATTTGAATTGAACCGATTGTTTCAAAATAACACGAAGAAATTCGCCGAGGTGTGCTGGCGAACGAAATACGTCTTAATTTACACGAGCTTATAAAGCCTGTTTTTCTGCTGGTTCCCCCTACACACATGTGTACGATTAAGTATTTGCCGTAAAAGATTTGCATTTTTATCAAGTAGCAGTGGTTTTTCATTCAGTTCAGTTCTTTTCATGCAATTCAATAAAATATGCAAATTCTCTTAATTTCTTACACCAGTGTAATTGAACAAAATGTACAGTTGTAAGCTGTATTCATTGCTGTTTTTCATCCTGTAACGATCTGACATATGTCATATCAGCTCCAAAGGCTGTTGACCAACAAAAAATCTATAATAATAAAGAAATCGGATATTAAGTACTCCTTAGAAAGTCCGATGCATCTCAGAATGTGATCCGGTGTAACTGGATAGTCACAGCATTTCTTAAAAGTAAGGTGGATTTTTCTGCCACTTTCAAAGGAAAGACATTAGAAGTGGCAACTTGTTAGTCAAGCCAGAGCAGTCTGGAAACCAAGGTCACATTTGATTTCAAGCAGAGAGCCAGAGCTGTATTCATTCTGAAGGGAAGCAGTCTTCTGTCTTTAAATTCAGTAATTTTTGCTTTAGAACTTGTTGACAGGAAAAAGGCAAGTTCCACAGAAAGAGGAAATTGGTAAAAATCAATAGGTCAAGTAATTTTTAGCTCCCTTTAAGGAATAAAAATATAAAAAGAGTTATTGCACGGATTCATTTCTGTGTAATGGGGCAGGGTATATAACGGCTTGCTAGGCGTGAAAAACCAAATCTGTTCCAGATTTTCTTGCAGGATTTGACTTCGAAAATAAGGGGACCCCCTTCCTCATCTCACTTCCCATCATTCAGACGAAAGTATTAATTTTCTTTAAATATTGATAATGTAAATTAATTTATATAATTATTCTTTTGTTACGGAGCGTGATAATTTAAAACTGTGTTTTCATCAATTTTAATGTGATTATTTTTAGCTCCGTATTAATGCGCAATTTAACATCTTTTTACTACCTAACTCTTGCAGAGAGGGTAAGGATAAATTAAAAAGCAAACCAGTAAGGCATTAAAATGTTCTCTTCATAATAGTTTCAATGTATGAAAAGAGAGTGTGTGTGATATTAATGTTTTTAAATATAATTAAAAACATTTTAATTACTTATTGCTACGAGCTTTTTGAAGTTATCCCAAAAAACAGAATGCTTAATCAAATGCTTGCATCAATTAAGTGGCCGCGGTAGCCGAGTGGTCTAGGCATTGGATCGTGGCTAGCATGTCATGAGTTCGATCCCAGTACCACTGAAGACCCGCCGTGTAGGGGAACGATGCACGTAAAATCTGTCGAGAGCTCAAACGTCCTCCCGTTGGTGTGGTGTGGTAGTTAGGAGAGGGGGGTGCCAGCTCAGGTGTCGTCCGCGTCACTTGACCATGGTTCAAAACTACGTGGACCGTCCCCAAAAGCCCTAGTGTAGCTGAACAGTGGGACGTTAATATTCACTCACTCACTTGCATCAATTAAAACGTCAAGTTTAACTCCATAAGCTGGCAAATGAATTAAAATACCTTAAATTTTTGTGACTTTCAGAAGCTCTAATAGAATTTATTCTAATGCATGTAGTAATAAAAACAATCTTATTCAAAATAAATATATTTATTTTTCAATAGTGAGCTTATTCTTTGCAAATAGAAACAGTAAAAAATATTTACAGAAGTTTTTAAAAATGAAGATATGTATAAAGAGAATAAATACATGACAGGAAAATGACATAGTTAGAAACATGATTTTTTACAGCAAATATCAGGAAACTTTAAGGAAAAGTAATTATTCACAGTAAAACAGAAAAATTTACATTTTTTACATTTTAATACATTTTTAATCAAGATGTACTTCCGTATGACTTTATATTCCCATTTTTATTTAAAGTAATTTTTTCATCTTTCAAATGGGGAATTAAAAGTTTTTCTGTCCCAGAACTGGATGCCCAAGGTTGTTTTTCTGCTGTAGCGAATATTGTAAAACTCAGAGCTCCAAATACGTAGAATCCAGATGCAATATAAAACACCAAACTCCACTGCTGAATACTCGAATGCTGTAAAATATAAAAAATATGTATTAACACGCCATAAGAATGAATGCAATTTCTCCAAAAGTAATGTTTCTATGATATTTCTTCTGCTTTTATATTTATAAAAGTTATTATAAAATATTTTCTTGATAATTAAATTGCGAATATTTATTAAATATTCAATTAATAAATAATAATCAAAGTAATTAACAATAAAGACATTAGACAAAATTGAATAAATTCAAGAAATTTGATCAACAATTTTCGGATTTTCTAGTATGAGCTAATTAAGTGGGTATTCAATATTTTGAAATGTTTGGAATTATAGATTAAGAAGCTTTAAACAAACATATCTTTATTGTATATAATAGTTTTGCGTAAGGCGTTACTGTTCGCTTCATGCGTTTTTCTTCAATTTGGCTGTTGCCACTCTCGTTACAGAAATCATTAAAATCTACAATTATTCTGTGACGCTTGTTTGATTTTGTACTGAAGTTAATTCAATGTATTTCAATGCTTGAAACTGAACTGAAGTAAATTCAATGTATTTCAATATTTGAATATGAATGGAAGTAAATTCTATATGCTTCAATTTTTTTATTATTTTTTATCTATATAAATATAATTGTCATATGATTCTATTTTAATTTATTTTCTCTGTGAATTTATTTTATTTGGATTTATTTTTATCTGTTTACTTAAATAGAGTGACATTGAAATATCTGGCAAATTTTTTTTCTGCATGTATTGCCTATACATTCAAGTAATTGGCAACACACAGTTTTTATTCTGCTTTGACTAGATATGTGATTCGAATTTCAAAATGAAGATAGATAGCTTAAAATTGAATCCCGTTTGTTGAAATTCAATTTTTAAATGTTACTTTATTCAATGCTATTCTTTTCATGATTCAACTGTAACAACTGTATGTTTCAGTGCGTTGTATTTACTTAGTAGGATTTTACGCAATATTTGAATAAATCAATTTAAACAGTTGACATCTGAGTTCGAAATCTTTCATTTACAGGTTCTCTTAAATTTGTTATACTAAAAATTTATCCTGATTTCATGCATACGTTTTATTTCGATTAAGGATAAAATTCCCCGATATTTTTTGGTCCATCGAATAACTGAATAATTTAATCTAATTGCAAAGAAGTGTGGACGACTGTAATTGCTCGAATCGGTAAAAAAAATGTAGTTTATATCTAGTTAAATATTTTTTTAAAATTCAAACGATTTGAAGCCTAAATATCGGAACTTTATTTTAGAATTGTTAGATAATTCCTGTAAAAAAACAGTTCGAAATCTGAAATGCTTGGAGCTTTAATTTATTTCATTGGTACATTTAATTCTGTTATTTATTTATTTTTGTAAATTAAATTTGATGAAGATTTAAAAAGGCAATGGGAGTTATTTTTGGATAAAGATGTTTTTCATCTAATGAAGATTTATTTGCTTGAAGTTTGAACGTTGTTTTTATTTGGCTTTTCTAAAAGTTCTTGTAAAAAAGTAATGCATTCTACAGATTTCGTTTCCTTAACAAAAATACATCAAAGTATGTATAAACTTCTTTTAAATCCTGAACAAATTGATTAATATATGGGTGACTTTCGTTTTGTGTGATTACTATTTGTGAATCACTCTTTGGTTTTTGACGTTATGAACGTTTATTTGAGTATTAAGTTTTCTTCGATTTTCTGCTGCAGTTTAAACTGTATGGTGTTGCTTTATGTTAGTTATCAGTAAAAATTTTAACGTAATTTCATTAAAACCATGTGTTTCTAATTTTATTTGAAGCAGAATATGCAAGGTGATTATAATTAAAGTCTCACATTTGAAATGCTGTAAGAAATGAACCACCAGGTCAGAACCGATTTAAATTTGAACAGAATATACTCTCGAAAAAAAAAAGGGAAATTGTCTGGTATAAGTAGAAAAATGTTCCAAAGTGTTTCATTAGAGGATGGTCCTAGAGCAATTAAAAAACAATTTTTTCATCAAATGTATCACATCATCTTCATTTAAAAGTTTTATTCATACCCATAAATGAACCAATGCGATATATTAAATACAGAAGACAATTAATAATAAAATGAAGCAATAACATGCTTTACTTATGCAACTAGTAAAGAATATATTTTAATACATTTTTTCAACAGGTAAATATAAATATCACAATTTTTTGGGGAAAATCATATCTTATCTTGAACAAATATATACAAATGAAAACTAAAAGAAGTTATACGTACTTGATTTTCTAATAGAAATCCTGCTACCATTGGAGAAAATATACCAGCTATACAACCTATACTATTCACAAGTCCAAAAATAGAAGCTGTAAGGGAGGAAAAAAATAAATACTTGCAAACCTTGATTTAACAAATACAATACTTATTTTAGAATAAATATATAATATGTAAAAAATTCATAAATAATGATACATTTTACTACTATATATATATATATATATATATATATATATATTCTTGTAATAAATTTGGATATTCTATACATTATTTTCAATAGGATTTTGCTCAGTATTATTAGAAAAGTTTGGGGCCTAAAAAACATGTTCAATCCAACATTTATATAAATTTTTTTATATATAAAAGCTGTCCGACAGCAATGTTCATAATACTGTAGCATTTATATATTTTTAAATTCTATTATTTTTATAATTTCTAATGTATCCTTTCTAAAAACTTATGTCTGGTTTATCATATAATTTCGGTTTTTCCAGTTTTGATGATTATTGATTATTCATCTGTCTATAGTAGAAAATTTTAACTATATATTATACGTACAGACACACACACACATATGCTTAAAAATGTGTTTTGTAGACGGAACTAAGATGGACTGATAGAAAATTAGATTTACAAAAATTCCGAAGATTTTTAGTATTTAGTTCCAGTGACGCGAAAGCTTTTCAAGAATATTATTGATGTTAGCAAGAATATTTATTCACAAACTTAAGAAGAACGATAGCTAAACTTTATATGTATATTATGGAAAAACATTCTTGAACCCCCTTGCAGTACTGTTAGGGTTATTGATTCCAAAGTTTCTCTATTGAAGGGGGGATGTAAATGTCGTCAAAGTTAGCAATATACTTTACAGCGCTAAGCAGCTCTTGCGAACAAATAAATGGTGCTTATATTGAAATTTATGGCTTGTTTGTATTCTGATGCAATGCCCCCTGTACTGAAAATATTTAAAAAAATTTTTGAATAGTCTTTCGGTACATCTTGTTAATTCTCTATCCACAAATTTGCAAATAAATCTGCATTATAGTTACATCTATAGAGTCTTGTACTTTTATAGAAATATATATGTGTGTGTGTGTTATAACTTACAAATTTTATGTGTAAATGATATACTCCTTTCTTTTGCGCGGGAAAAAGTAGTTATTGCTGTACTCACGTGGTAAGTCTTTTCATCTAATCGTTTTAGCTTTGATTTTAACATATACTAGTATTTATTATTAGCTACAATATTATCATTTTATATTAATAGATTCTGGTTTTATTTGTAATAATAGTTAAACTTCTCTTGACATTTCTTACTTTCTCTATGGTCCAGAGCATTGGCAAACACAGGTGAAGGTTGGCTAGCCGCAAAATTTTGTTTAAACCTGCAATCCTGGTTCCTAAGGCCAGGAGTTTGCTATAGTACTACTGTGACTAATACGTTTTACTATCATGACTAGTTATCTTCGGTTTATAACTATTTTCTGTATATTTTGAATTACATATATATATTGTGTGTGTGTGAAAAATTCACGCTCTTAAGGGCTTTTTTTAAGTGTTTTAACAGTCTTGTGTAATAATCAAATACTAGTTTTCTCACCTAATGGAATTTTACCGGGACTTTAAAACTTCGAAATTAAAATCTCAGCATTTTCAAATTGGGATTTATATAAACTACATTGTTCGATTCATTTGCATCAATCAGGGAGCCTTTCATGGAAGTCATATGGTTCTGGGAGCTTCCGGTTGGCATTTTGCATAAATACTAGATATCTCTGAAGAATTGAAACCACTTCTTTCCTCGCCATGCTGCGTCATTAATTCTTGTGCCATTTTTTACGTGTATGTTATGATATATTTTGTGTGCTTCTCTACTAAATATAAATCAAGATACCCGATACCTGAGCCTCATCAATTGTAACATGAATATGACAAACTCAAAATAATCAACATCTACATTAAAAAATGGGAATCCACTAGGTAATTCGTGACATATATATATATATATATACATATAATAGTAGTGTATTTCCGTATTTTCTATGCTATAAAACAAGTATAATTCAAACATAGCCAATGATAAATAATAAACAAAAAAATAATTTGTTTGGCATTATCGAAATATATAAATATATACATACATATACATACATATACATATATATACATACATATACATACATATACATATATATACATACATATGCATATATATACATACATATACATACATAAAAGGTGTGACAATTAAATTCCAGGACTGCTCTTGCCCTAGCCGTTAAGCTTGGTGTGAAAGAGTGGAAATAGAAAAAAGTTAACCTTGATCCTTCAGGTGCTGGTGGCACGTTATTCCATCCTTCTATCTAGTTCTGTTTGTTTTTCATCTTTGTTTGAATAAGACGTTGTTGTGTCGAAGTACTGCGATCATGATAAACTTAAAAACCAAGCAGCTTAAAATTTATAATTCCTTGAAAAATAAAAAATAAACTCCACCCGAATGCTTTAAATTGTTAAAAGAGGTGTTTGAAATTAATTGCACGTCACATAGTCAAGTTTTTGAATAACACATACGAGTTTTGGAACATCGGAAAATGGACGCTCTGTTCTATCTGTGACATCAATAACCAATCCTTCTAATTTATTTTGTTCAGTATTAATGGCATCATCATGAATGAATGGATACCTCAAAGTCAAACGGTAAAACAACAGTTCTACATTGAGTTTCTGAGAAAGCTTAGAGAAGGAGTGAGGAAGAAAGGGCCAGATGTGCAAAGCAACAACGTGTGGAATTTGCACCAAGGCAACAATCCGGTGCACATTTAGCTCTGTAAAACAGTTCTTGGAGGACAAACGCATTACTGTTATCGGGCATCCACCGTATTCACCAGATCTCATACCATATGACTTCTAGCTACTTATTAAAGGGAAAATATATTGATGGGAACACATTTTCTGGCTGAAGAGGAGTTGAAGGCAAAAATGGTAGACATACTGAAAATGGTGACACCTAATGAGATGTAGCACTGCTTTGAATGGTGAAAAACTCGTATGTAGCCATGTATTGGTAGGGAAGAGGGTATGTTGAAAGGGATTGAAAGATAATTGTGAATTGTTTTCAGTTAAGTTAATTTTTAAGACTAATCCGATTATTTAATTATCACACCTCGCATATATATATATATATATATATATATATATTATTGCATATTTTTTTCAATCTTCAAATAAATTAGACAATTAATTATCTTAGTGTAATATAGCTTGGTAAGGGAGGCATCGTTTTTAAAATAATTATACTTTGATTATTCCAGCAAAAAGTGTAAAGGTCCTTTTTTTTAAATAGTTTTATTGCTTAATTTCACAAGAAATAAAATTATTCACAGTTAAGAAAGATAAAAAAAAGAAAATAGTTTCATATTATCACCTGCATGAAGAGGTGCCACATCTGGTACAATAGAGATATGCCCTCCGCCACTGAAGCCCAGAAAAGCCATCGCTACCATCAGTAATGCTATGGCTTCAAATACATCGCATTTTACGAAAGTAACTAGAGCCGAACAAACAGCTGGGCCCATCATTGCTAAAAAAAAATAATTAACTTTTATTCAGAAAAGTACCACAAAATCATTCATTTATTTCAAGAATGAAATAAGAAATATAAGGCGTTCTCAAAATAACGGATGATTTGAAATACCAATTAAAAACGAACAGGAAAAAGGAGAGAAATTTTTGGTTTCCTGGATTCTGCTTTGGTAACCTGACAATTTATTCTCACCAAGTTTCAAAATTAGTTACAAAGTTCGTCAACAAATGTCACTTCTGACTGGGAAAAATATAAAAAAAATTTTTTTTTTGTCCGTTTCTTTATTTGGCAACAATAAAATGGTTGTTCTAGCGAGTAAACCCTTCTCAAAACAACTGTCAAAACGTTGAAGTGTCTAACAAAACTGACCTAAAGCATTTTTTATACTTTTTTCCACTTAGAAGCCTCATTTGTCGACGAACTTTGTAGTTGATTTTCAATTTTTGAATATTGTAACTAATTTCTTTCTGGCGTGTTCCAACGAGTATACCATTTTCGAAACATACGCCAAATTGCTGACATATCTGGCGAAATATTTTTTATAGTTTTTCCTTGTCACAAAAGCGCCATCATTTGACGAAATTGGTGACTAATTTTTTAACTGGGGAGAATAAATTTCTTGGATACCAAAACTGAATGCAGCAAACCATATATTCTATCGCCTTCTTTTTCTCTCTAATTAATTTTTCAAATCATCGGTTATTTTTGGAACATATAGTATATTTGCGTACAAGGCAGTTTAGTCTTGATATTTCAAAAGTATGACTTAAAGTAATTTTAAGTTTTTCAGATGAAAATTATTCTAAAACTAATATTTCATTCTTATAAAATGGTCTTCTTGGTATTATCTTAAAGATACCCGTATCTATTTTCATGGCTCTATTGTTAGGGATATAAAATAATTCATGCTTCCTCTTTTAAACTGTAATTATGTAAGCTGTTCTTACATTACTTCGTAAAAGAAAAAATGCATTAAGGTATTCCTTAATTTACAGCCCAGTTCTTTTCCGGTAATTACTCGTTAAATTAATTGGAGGATAAACGAAGAACTTACACCTGGGATATCTATATAGAAGCGTTATATAGTTATTAGAATTTTGAAAGAAATTTCAAATTTATTCGTAAAAACGTGCACACATTTTCTTATCTGAAGTTGGTGAAGGTATTTGAGATGACGACGATGAAACACGATATACTTTTACACAGGGCATCGCTGGCCATTAATATTACAGCCCCATGAAGTAAGGATGATACAAACGTAAATTCGAACAAAAAATGGATGCTAGAACAGGCAAACAATCAACATTTAACCGCAATAGAATGATGCAGAGAAGAAAAAGGGCAACTCAAATTCTGTATCAAAAGAAAGTTATGCAGCGTTTTTTAATTCGGAAATCGCATTCACAGTTGTTAGTTGGTTACGAGACGGTCTTGGTATGTCTCAAAAAAGAAAGAAAAATGACTACCAGTACAATGAAGGAAGTAACCTATCAATAGTGCCATTTATTTTTCCACCATTTTATTACTCGGGTTGGTCGGAACCCAATGATTATAATGCGAATATGGAATCGATCGGATCATATCAAACTCAATGATATATTTCAACGGCCTCCCGCTACTAATTCCCTAGAGGATAAACATGTTATCAGTTCAGCCTTGAAGGGGGTTTGCAAAACCGCAACACAGACCTCAACTCACTAAGTTAGCTTGATTGAGACGATTAACACGTTCATGGATGGTGCGTCGACTACTGGAACAGACCTCTTAGTGACAGTTATTGTGCCCTCTTTCGACACTGCAACTTAGAAATACGCGATGACAGTGGTGCACCCAATGAAAAATACTGGATGCAGGAGTGTCACCTCATTTTATTTTCAGAGAAGTCTCTATAATACGGACAGCCTAATGATGTATACTCATGTCTGGAGGTACCGGGAAGAATTCATACAGTTTGATTGCATTAAAATGATCAAGTGGACTATACATGTGGTGTGATGGTTTGGACAGAAATTGGGTACATGTCACTAACATTTCTTGCTTGTGTCGTCTGTAATCTGAATAGCGAGTATTGTATTTCTCAAGTCTTAAGTACTGGGAATGTGCCCTCTCTTCAAGGCCTAGGAGACGTAATATAATCTATTAAAACAAAGCAAGAGCGCATTATTTGATCTACATTAAATATGTGTTCCAGGCAGTAGTTGCATTTTTTATTTATTCTACATAATTCGTCAACAAAGTTTTCTACTACTTAACATCCGTGCTTGCAGCCTCACCCCTGATTCTCCAAGTATGCAAGTTGAATCTCCGACTTAGCAGCTTTAATCAGCCACGACATTTTTAACCATTTCATCAGCTTATTCTTTGAAAATACTGAATCTGCTAACTTCAAATCATATACTATTTCTTTAACACTTTTGTTAATGTGTCGTAAATTTTCCTAGATGATGCCATACGTTTTCTTTTTGTCCACATATAGACTATTTTGGGGTTTCAATTATGTAAAAAGAAATGTTCTACAAGCAAAGCTTTTCGTAATGAAGCTGACTAAAAAATGCGCAGAAAGCTTATCGAACACTTAATACTCGTGTCTCTTTCCTTATTGACCAATACTCAAGCTGAGAAATGACATTCTCCAAATTTAAATTAAATTTCACGTGATCGTAAAGTGGATAGGTCGTAAAACGGAAAGTACCTGCATTTATAAAGTATTCCTAATTTGCAGTACAATGAAGGAATCACAATGATGAAAGTGACTGCCTTTATGGAAGTTAAGCATGTATATAGAAATCATTCACCGATAATGAATTCATTTTAAGCTCACTGCCATTGGATCCATCAATGTATAGCAATTGTATATTTCATGTTAAAATCAGTAATATGTAAAATTCTCAATGGTGGCTATGAATGCTCTTATAGTCGATGTAAAGAGTGAGAAAGATTACTAATCTTCCAATATATTTTTAAAATCAGCATATATTTTTACTACTGATCAATTAGTTAAAAATATAATATTGCTGCCGAGGATCAATAGCAAAGAGGCAATCCAAAGATATGCGAGGCGTAAGCGGCTTGATAATGGGATTGAAAATCAATGAGAAAAAGACCAAGTACATGCCTTGCACTATAAATCTTGTTTTAACAATTCCCACTTTAAAATTGAAGAGTTAAATTTTGAAGTTGTTGACAGCGTTTTCATGTATTTAGGTTCGGAAATTAACAATAGAAACGATTGTACTACTGAAATCCAAAAGAGAATTACTATGGCTAATAGATGCCTTGATGGAATACGAAAATATATGAAATCGAATGTAATCAAAAGAAAAACAAAGGTTCTGTTGTATAAAAGTCTTTTAAGATCAGTATTAACTTATGCACATGAAACTTATGGTCCATGTCTTTAGCAGATGAGAGCATGATAAGTATCCACGAAAGGAAGAACTTAAGATTTATTTTGGAAGAAATTCAGGGAAATGGAACGTGGCGAAGAAGATCAAATTTCGAGCTCTATCAATCATACAAAGAATCTGACATCGTTAACTTCATCAAAATACAACGAATTGAATGGGTAGGTCACGTTGTTAGAATGGTCGAAGGCCGCACCACTAAAAAAAATCTTCAGTGCCCAACCAATTGGCATACGAAGAAAGAGAAGGTCAAATCTTAGATGGATTGATGGCCTGGAAAAGTCTTCTGATTTTGAGAACTTCGAATTAGAGAACACTAGTAGGAAGAAGGCTAGCCTGGAAAAGGCTTCTTGAGAAGGCCAAGGCCTACCCTGGACTGTCGAGCCACTGAGGAAGGAAGACAGGGGCTTGATATTGTTTCAAAATTTGATATAAAATTTTCCAGGATCCAAATTTTTAAGGTTCTTATAAGGCCACTAGATATGTATAAAACCATGTGAAAACTAAATTTTGGGGCTTGAGGTAATCCTTTTCATCACGTATTGTGTACGTAGTTTAAGACTTGTTCCTATGGCTAGACCAGACTGTAGGAGAAGATTAAATAGTTCAACTTACCTAAGATTTCAAAACATTTTCTAACTCTAGTAGCATTCATCTGTTTCTTTGCAATCATGTAATCTGATAAGGCGCCGGATATAAATAATGTGAGACAAGAGCTGGCATAAACTAGAGAATTCACTAGTCCGTTCTGTAAGGGAGTAGTTTCAATCATTTTACATAGGAAATTTAAAAATACAGTATTTTGTTTGACAGTTAAATACATATATGTTTCGAATAAAATTTTATTAGTACTCAACTCATATTACATCATAACAAATATACTATTACTCAAAGCATTCTAAAATTTATTTTCAAATGCCTCATATATGATTGTATTCACACTTCTGCCTCGAGGTTTCTGCAGTTATTTAAACATCACAAAAAAGTGCTTCTGAGCTATCACCAGCACTGTGCTCAAAGCTACGACTAACGACAGGCGTTCATCTCACCCTTTGCCACTATGAATTTTGTGGCCCTCTATCTGACATCATCAGACAGGCGGCATTAGAAACAACTTTATTTATTTATATGAAATTAGTATTTTTAGTATACATGTGTGTGCGTGTACTGTTTTCTTAAAGAAAAAAAAAAGGAATAAATGAATACATGATAACAATACATAAAGGAAAAGGAGGAAGGCCACTGCGATCGAAAGTTTAAGAACCGCTTGCCTCTAAAACATTTTGATTTTCAAGGATACAATACTCCTGTGGAGTTAGAACTGATTGATTTTCAGAAGGATTTATCTGTAAAATCGCTTTCTTCAAGCTCTGAAAATATTTTGCCTCTTGTTTCTGAGAAATATCTCCAACTTTCATCTAGGTTTGTCTCAAAGTTAAAGCAATGTTCAGCTTTACATATATGCGTGATTTATCTTTTCTAGTGTGAAATTTATTAAAAGCAAGTATACAGAAACAGATTAAACGTACTCTCCCAACATTAACAAATTTGTCGATAACAAAAAAATAAGAGTTCGTCCTTCTTATTAAAGTTAATAAGTCTGACAAAAACATTATGTGGTGCATTTGTTGTTTAATTCTTACATTTTTTTTGTTACATACAGTTTAATTAAAATTGATTTCCTAATTATTAGAAATGCAGGTTTACGAGCAAAAAACAAATGTCAAATATGTTTTGAACAACTTGGTAATTCTTTTGTTGGAAGCTTATAACATGATTTAAAAACAATTTGGTATCTCAGAATCTTCATAAGTTTGACATGATGATGAGAGAGAGAGAAAGAGACGTATACAGATGGATTTAAATCGAACTTTTTGAAAAATTTGGCTAAATGCCAAACAAGGACATGCACCTATGAATCTCAGACTTTTGTACTATTGGGAAAAAAGCATATAAGGTATTTGAGATGGTATCTCACTCATTTAACAACTGAGATAAATTCTATGTAAGGTGCTGTAGCTCCAAGTCTCCCGATTCATATGATTTTAAGGGAATGAGGATTCGATCCTTTGAATGTCAAGAATTTCTTCTGGCAAGAAGCTAAGGAGTATAATCAATGCATTTTGGCTTCTTTGCATTTTAGGTAAAGAAATAAAAATATGGAAAGGTATCCTAACACGTTGAAAATGACCAAATTCAGTCAAGACAGATATTTTTGTTTTTTACTTTATTGAATAGAGCTATCTTTTGACTTTACGAAGCATACTTTGTTTTGTTTCCACACTACCTAGAGGCCAAGTTACAATCCATTTTATAAATTTAGAAAAACTGGAAGTAGGTTTTTGATCTAACAGAAGTGGGCATTTAAATTGCTCAAAATCTATCATGGCGAGTCTGATAACTCAAAATATTACGAATGTATTTCTATAAAACTTTTTGAACCAGATATTTATGTTATTTTCTAGAAAGTGTACTAAAATATTTCTTATTGTATGAATACTTTTTGTGTTATGGCTTGTTATTTAAATAATGGCCTCATAAAAAATGTAACATTTCTTATGATGTTTACTCAATGAGCTCTAAAATTTTCAAATTTTAATAAAAAAATTAAAATTTTATTACATTTTCTAGATAAATGCATCTAATTTGTTTTAGTAATACTTTTACTAATATATGTTTATTACTTTTTCTCTAACTGCTTTGAAGTTTTTCAAAAATATTGCTAAAATGTCACTTATAATTGTGATTTTTGTAAAACTCAGGTAATTTATTTTAAATTTTGATAGTTAAATAGTAATATTTATTGGTATTGAGTCCTAAAAGAGCATTTATAATGTTTTAGTATGCTATTTTGTTAAAAAGTACTCCGAACGTGTTCGGATACCTTAAGGAATGTTTGATTGCAAAAATTTATTTGCTTTTAAAGAATCAAAGTTAACTATAGGAAATAAAGAGTGTGTTTTTTCAATTGTGTTTTGCTCGCGTTGAAGTTCCCAGTGTCAAAATAATATGCGGTGGTTCACTCAAGTAAAGTATGTTTATTCATCGTCAAATAAGCATAATTGTTGTCATACCTGTGTTTTTTAATCAATTTCTCCTTGCTAATTAATTAATCTACTTTGTAAAATTTCCAAACAGCAAATAATGTCTTTTTTCTTAGATATTTTTGTACATTTATTGACATTAGACAGCACTGGTTATTCATAGCATCTCAGTATATTTAAAGATAGCAATCGTTACTACAACATCAGCATATGTTAAAAGCAAATTATAGCAGCAGTTGCAGGGAATGTAATACAATATGAAATGAAAGAGTTTACATTTTTGCGGCATGCAATTAAGAGATTATTTATACAATTATGTTTCATACATATATGTAATACAGATACATTGAAATTATCATTACTTATATGTGAAATATTGATACATCTTTGTTTAAAAATCTGACTGTTATTCTTGTAAATAAACAGATGAAATTGTGTTTAGTGACCATTATCTATTGACCATAAACTGTCGTAATCTTCATTAACATTACATTGTGCATTGTAACATTGTATGGTGCATTGTAACATTATGTTGTTGTTTCTTATGCCATTTGATCTTGACCGCGTCAGATCCAGGCCACGAAATTCATCATGGCAAGGAGCTAGATGTACGCCTGTCAGCCGCAATGTTTGGAATCATACAGGTGACGGTTCCCACCCCAATTTTGAAGGAGAACACCCTGGGATTGTAACATTGTACTGCGTACTATAACTTTTTTAGCATGATAACATATTATTTCTACAACTCTGTTTCGTAACACTTATTTACACCTCTGAATGAAAAAAATATTAGTTACCGATATATGTATATATATATGCTGCATATTTCCAATTATTTCAGATTTTGTTATTAAACTTTGTATTCAATAGTCTGAAGGATTATTATATCAACAAATTCTTTAACATTGAAAAACTATCACAACAATAATCAGTTGAACTACCATAATAATTTTTGTTTGTTTTACACATCAAAAAGTTTAAAAATTAGAAATACATAATGAACGAAGTTCAAAAATAGATGCTTTTCCCTTATTAATCAGTTTGTTTTAAAAAACTTTTTTTGTTTGTTTTTATTTTTAGATAAAAGTTATACTAACCTTTTGGATTGCCACATGAAGTACAACCTCTAAATATGTTGGCAGTTTTGTAAGGAAAGTTGTAAATCCCCAAGAAGAACAAAATGTAACTGTTGCAATCGCCCATACCGCTCTGCTAGTAAACACTTTTTTCCATGGCACTGGTGTCTGCGAAAATTGATACCAGAATAATTATGAAAAGTTACAAATACAAATACAAGTTAAAAATTATCTGGTAAATATTTTTATGAATGCATTAACTCTACACTAGCCATTAAAATTGCTACACCAAAAAGAAATGCAAAAAAAGAAGCGATATTCATTCGACAGATATACTGGGTTATCAGGAATGAATGACCCGATTACAATATTTAATAATTCCCAGAAGACTATATAGAAATTGAAAATGAATATGTCATTGTAAAAATACAATATGAAATAACATTATTTTTGTTCAATAGGTGGAGGTAATGTTGTAATCAAGATGCTTTTGAAATTGTGAACAGAAGCGGAAATGGCGTTGCAGGGGAAAAAGGCATTTTTTGTACTCTCGTTTGCAAAAAGTAATCACGGTTCAATGTGAATTTTAGAGAAAGTACCATAGAAGTGCGCTGACATCTAAGAGTATAAGAGGATGGTGTAAACAGTTCCAGGAAATTGGATGCCTGTGAAAAGGCAAATGTCTGGGGGGGTATTTGGACCTTATAAAAGCTCCCCTTTCACAATCTTTGAACATTCTTTGGCGAACAACGTGGTCACCTTGGACTTTTGCCTTTTCTCAGTCATCCAGTTTCCTGAAATTGTTTATACCATCTTCTTACACTCTTAGATGTCGGTGCATTTCTATGGTACTCTCTCCAAAATTCACTCAGAATCGTGATTACATTTGAAAATGAGAACACACAAAATGCCTTCTCCCGCTGCTACGCCATTTCCACTTCTGTTCACAATTTCAAAAACATCTTGATGACAACTTGGACAAAAACAATGTTACAAACACAAAACTTCATATTGTATTTTTACAATGACATTTTCATTTTTTGTTTATTAATCTGGCAGTTATTAAATTTTACAATCGGGTCATTCAATCCTGATAAACTTGTGTATTATACTAGAAATCACAAATTATTAAAAACTTTCAAGAAATTTCGAAGCATAGATCATGCGAAATTAGTACCCAGAATAACCACCGCTTGCAGCAATAACAGCCTTTATACGCCTGGGAATTGAGTAAAAAAATTGGATAGATGGTACAGATACAGAATTTTATGCAGTTTCAACACGATGTCACGGTTCATCAACTGTATGGTTACGAACCATACACTCGGCAACCATTGACTAAACTTTTTCTATTGGTGAGAGATCTAGAGAACGTGTTATCCAGGGCATAAATCGAACATTTTCAGTACAATAAATGTAACGCTAGCTACTCAAAGGACCGTCAGTGCAAATAAGAGGTGACCAAAAATTGATAGCAATTGGTACACCATACCATCACGCGAGATGATGAGCCAGTATGGTGATGTCAAATGCAGGCTGGCAATGTGAGTTCTTCATGATGCCCCCAAACGTCAATGTGACTATCATGATGTTGTAAACATAATCTGAATTCATCTGAAAAGACGGTGTCACGCTATTGCTGAGCCGGGATTTGTCGTTGATCACACCATTGAAGGCACTCCTGTATTTGATGTGGAATCAACGGTAGCTAAAGCTATGGTCGCCGAGCTGACAGCCCAGGCTGTTGCAAAAATCATCGAGCTGTTCGTGCACATGATACTCTTGCAAACAATGTCTTTTCTTGACTTATAGTTTGTGACGTGGCCTTACGATCTATTAAAACCAGGCGAGTAACATGCCTGTCTTATCTGCTGTTAATGATACTGGGCCGTTGAAATCCAGCACAGAATTCCTTTTGACCATAGTGAGCCCATTGATTCCATTGAAATTTGAAAAAGGTATCTATATATATAAAGGAGAAAAGCGACTCACTCACTGACTGACTGACTGACTGACTAATCACGATATCTCCGGAACTATTCAACCTACAGATTTGAAATTTGGTAGGCATGTTCCTTTTATGGAGTAGAGATCAGCTAAGAACGGATTTTTGCGAAATTCGATTCGCAAGGAGCGTTACGGGGGTTAAGGGGCGTTATAAATAATTGTTTCCATTTTTAAACTACTCGACGTACAATCTTGAAATTAGGTAAACAGATTCCTTTCATAGAGTAGAGATCCCCTACAAAATTAGTTGGGGGTAAAATAGACCCCCAAGTGGCGTTGGAGGGGCTTAGGGGCGTTATAGATAATTATTTCCATTTTTAAACTATTTGACGCACTGTCTTTAAATTTGATAAATAGATTCCTTTCGTAAAATAATGATCAGTTACAAAACGAGTTTTGTGGAAACAGACTTCTAAATGGCGTTGAGGGGAATTAAGGGGCGTGATAGATAAATATATCCGTTTTTAAACTACTTCACCTATCTGCTTGAAAATTGGTAGGTAAGTTTCTTTCATGGAGTAAATATCCGCTACAAAATGGGTTTTGAAAAAATTGACCCCCAAGGGGTGTTGCGGGGGTGGGGGATTTAAGAACGTTATAAATTCCGATTTTTTAACTATTAGACGTACAGTCTTGAAACTTAGTAAGCAGATTCCTCTCATAGGGTAGAGATAAGCTACAAAATGGGTTTCGTGAAAATTGCCCCCAAGTGGCGATGCGGATAGATATTTATTCCATTTTTAAACTATTAGACGCACAGTCTTTATATTTGATATAAATATATTTCTTTCATAGAGTAGAGATCAGCTATAAAAAGGTTTTGTGAAAACAGACCTCTAAGTGGCGTAATAGATAAATATTTTCGTTTTTAAACTATTTGATCTACCTGCTTGAAAATTGGTAGGAATGTTTCTTTCATGGAGTACATATCCGTTACAAAACGGGTTTGGGGTAAATTGACCCCCAAGGGGTGTTGCGGGGGGTTAAGGGCAGATATAAATAATTATTTCTATTTTTAAATTATTAGACGCACAGTCTTGAAATTTGGTGAGCAGATTCCTCTCATAGGATAGAGATACACTCCGAAATGTGTTTTGTGAAAATAGACCCATAGGTGGCGTTGCGGGGGTTCAAGGGGCATTATTGATAATTTTTTTGTATTTTTAATTTATTGGACGCACAAATTTTGCTAAGCAGATTTCTTTCATAGAGTGCAATTCCCTTACAAAATGGGTTTTGTGAAAACAGACCCAGAAGTGGCGTTGCAGGGGCTCAAGTGGCGTTATAGATAATTATCCCCATTTTTAAACAATTAGACGTACAGTCTTGAAATTTGATAAGCAGATTCCTTTCGTAGAGAACCGCTACAAAATGGGTTTTGCGAATATCAACTACTAAGTTTAATTTCGGGAGATTAAGAGGCGTAATCGATAAATATTTCCATTTTTAAACTATCTGATCATCCTGCTTGAAAATTGGTAGGCATGTTCCTTTCATGGAATAGAGTTCCTCTAACAAAGAGTAAAACGAAAATTGACCCCCAAGGATGGTTGCGAGGGGTCAAGAGGAGTTACAGAAAAAATTCCTGTTTTTAATTTTTAGACCCATATACTTGAAATTTGTTAAGCATGTTTCTTTTGTTGAATAGGGATCCACCAAGAATGTATTTTAAGTAAATCAAGTTCTGCGTAGAGGTGCAGGGGGTTACTGGGACGTATTGACACAAAAAAAAATCCTTTTTCGAGCTACAAGGACTATAATAATGAAATTTGGTTTGCGTTTTTCTTTTGTTGAATTGAAATCCCCTAAGAGCGGTTATTTTGGAAAACGGCTCTCAACACGGGATTACGGGGATATTGATAGTAAAACTTTCTTTTTTTCGGTTAGATTTAGACGAAATTTGGTTTGCATGTTCAATTTACGGAGTAGAGATCCACTGAAAATTGGTTTTGTGGGAATCCACTTGGTTTTTGGGTTAAGAAAGAGCAAACATCATTCTATACTTCAATTTTAGAGATTTTTAGAAAATACAAATTAGATGAGTTCTGCCCCTTTTTTTATCAACAGGTGACAGTTACAGATCTAAGTATATTTTTCAATACAATCGAATTCTTAATGCAGGACTTAAATATCAATAATTTATACATATATATAAGCAGTAAAAATTTATAAAAGATCATGAAATACCCAGCGAAGCGGGCGGGTAACGGCTAGTATATATATAGAGAGAGATAGAAAAAAAGAGAGAGAAAGAGCTAATAGTATGAATTGAAAAAGAGCATGATTTGTCTGCATTGTTGTAACAATGCACTCCCGGTTTTGTCTAGTTTGGTTGAAAAATCTGGTTTTAGACGCCAACCATTGTCATTGTTTTAACAGTTACATTGTTACAACAATGGAGACGAATCTAAGTAGGCGTCGAAAACCGGTAATTAATGAATTAATATTTGAAAAAAACTGTATTAGCATCAACGTCATCCACTAAAAGTTTTAAAAAATTTATTTGAACTTGATTGGATGAATAAAAAGTATTTTACTAACGATTGAAAACTTGAACAAGATCATCATATATATATATATATATATATATATATGGAGAGAGTGAGCTATAATAGCAGGAATTGAATAACATTTTTATAAACCTAACCATCATGATATTTTTTCCCTAATAAATATTTATAAGCAAACCAAACACATCAATAAGTGAGAATTTACAAAAATACTTCAACTTGAAATGAAACATTTTATAAGTTTTATTCACTTACAAATAGAAGCCACCCGTTCGACGGTGAAGTTCGGGCCCATGAAGTTCATCGTGGCAAAGAGGTTAAAATACCTCTGTAGTTAGCCACAGCTATGAGCATAATGCATATTACACTATTTCCACCCCAATTTTTTCTGAGAGATTTTTCCAGGGCTAGTCAACATGTCCAATGCTTCTCTTTCCTCTACCACCAACTCTCAAGAGGGTTTTCGGCTTGACGAATGTTTCGAGTACGCATGATGCACAGACACTATACATTTGCAAACATCCCAAATGCCTTCTCCGTGATTCGAACCTAGGTCCTACTGCAGGGCAGCGAACATCCCTAACTACTGGGTCCCATTTCTTTTAAATATAGTTACTAACGAATAATATGGGTAAATGATTTTAAATGCAATAGAAAATAGCATTGCCTAAACTTTCTCCAGAAAAAGAATAATTGTTATTAAAAAAGAAATCAGGCTTTAAGGAAAATTTATTGAGTTACTAGTTATTAAATTAAATTAATATCACTCAAATTAGAAAAAAACTAATGTTAAAAGAAATAGAAAAAAACATCATTAAAATCCCAAAACTGAAATTTTTACTTTTTGTTCGTTTGCCACATGATTCTGTCCTTTCTTGATGTAATCAATTTCCAGTTGTGATATTCGTGGATGATCTTTTGGTTTGTTATAAGTAAGGAAGATCCAAAAAAGAAACCATACACATCCAACCATCCCTAAAGGGAAAAAAAAATGCCAGTTTTGAATAATTTATATATTATCACAACGTAATATAGAAGTATTTCACTTATGTTTAATTACCTGAAAAACATAAATATATACACTTAAAGTTAGAATTTTATTGATACAGGTGCACTAGCAAAAATTTAAAACTCTAGCCCTCATTCGGGAGAGATGTGGGTCTAGGGCCGGAACCCTGCCCGGGCGGCAAATTTTACCGGCGGTATTTGGATCGAATTTTAAAAAATATATTTTTTTGTTACAAAGAATTTGATATATCTTCTGAAATATTATTGGGTGTTAGTTTGGTATTTCATTTAACGTATCTAATTCCCTTATTTTGTACTCTGTAAGTTTAAAGTCAGTTTTCTTTTATATGCAAAATTGTAGGGTTCGAGGCGGGAGTGTATGTTAATTCATGAAATTTTGTGTGTTTACACAACTTTCACGAATAACCTTCTCTCCATCCCGGAGAGGGGTCACCACGGACATTCATTTCACCCATACGATGTCTGGTCTTAAATATCAAAAAGGAGACAGGGATAATAAGAGTTTTTGGTAGATGCTGAGCCACAAGAAATGTTTTATTTTGGCCTTGAGTGTAGTTACTACCTTATAATAACTACACTCAATAAAGACTTGTGATCCCCACCATCAGTAGACTCTTTTTCGAACAAATTGGCTAGCTGAAATGAGTGATTCCTTCTCTTACATTTAAATCGTTTGAAATAATAAGTTATGTCCTTTAATTCCGAATACTGTTGTGTTTCTTAAAATTTTATGTATGTATGAATGTGTATATATATATATATATATATATATATATTGATATTATTATTGTTATTATTACGCTACCTTTTTGATTCGCAAGAGTTATTCAAGTTTTATAAGTGTGCATCTATTGGAACAATTTATCTTTTTAAGTTGCACACACACATATATACATATATATTGCTTTAGAGAGAAGGGTGGCATTTTCCATTTTTGTCCAGGGTGGCAAAACTGCTAGAGCCAACCCTGTTCGGAATGTTATTTAAAAATAAATATAGATTTTCCCTAATTTAAATAAAATGAACAATTTATCAATGATATCAATTCAACAATTTATCACCTGTTAATAATATTGCACAAGGTGTTCCAAAACTGAACATCAAGTGGACCAGGAGTGAAAAGGAGAGTCATATCAGTTCTGGGAAATATAAATAAAAATTCCCTATCACTTTGTTTAGTGATGATTAGTGAAGATTAGATTGAAAATGTGAAAAACTGACATCCTTCCCCACATCATTAGATACTGTAACCACGAATTTCGCAATTTTTTGGTGATATTTTCACTAACGTGATTTTACATAGCCGTGCTTTTAATCACAATAACAAGTGAACGTTTTAAAGCAGAGTCTTACAAATTTTTAAATTTTGGTTTAGTTTTATTACCATAAACCAATAATACAATAAAATTAGAAACTGTAATCTTAATTTCAAGGGAAGGGGCTTAATTATTAAGTTAATTAATCTGTTGACTTCCTAAATATGTTATTTTTCATTCACAAAAATGCTATTTCTGTCATGCTGCGAAGAAAATATTGAAAATTATGATGTTCCAATTTTTCTGATAGCTTTATCAGTATTTTAACCATCACTGATAACAATAATACGAGGGTGAGTCCGAAAATAAGTTTCCTCTGTCGAATGTGGTGAGAGTTGTGTATGAAAGTCAAAACATAGAATGAGACATAACTTTATTTTTCCATATAAATACCAAGTACATTGAGACATTCGTCATACCTCTAGATAAGCTTCACAGAAAACCCTGCAGGAAAAACTCTGGGCTTTGCATACGGAAGAAGCGTTTAACGGCTTTGGGCAAAAGATGACACAGCAGATGAACACGCAAGATCCCGATACATCATTCGTTAGTACATTGGGTACGTACATGCTATGCATTATTCTGACACCCTGTCGAAATTGAAAGAGGCGATGCGGGAAAAGCGGCCAGGGCTTCTCAGATCCGTTGTTGGATGACTCGGTGACAGCAACGCAAAACCATATTACAACTCTTGGTGGGGAGTGCCTATATCACCCGCCATACAGTCCCGATTTCGTACCAAGTGACTTTCATCTGTTTCCGGCTTTGAAGAAGAATCTCTCCGGAAGGCGCTTTGGAAGCAATGCTGAAGTCATACAAGCTGTTAAATTCTTCCTCCGTATGAAAAGCCCTAAGTTTTTCTTGGAGGGCTTTTCAAGCTTATTAAGCGGTATGACAATTGTATCAATGTACTTGATACTTATGTAGAAAAGTAAAGTTTTGTCTTATCTTTAATTTCTCATTATATGTTTCGACTTTCATGCACAACTCTGACCACAGTGGACAGGGGAAACTTATTTTCCGACTGACCCTCGTATACTGAGATTTTTTTAGATCGATATAATAGAACAGCAAACAACTTACCTAGTATATAAAAAACAGACGGCCAACCTCCTGCAAACCCGTGTTCGCAGAGATATCCAGCTAAAGGCATGGTCAGAATGGTTCCTACATGATCTCCAACTATACACAGAGCAAGCATTGTGCTTCTTTCCGCTAATGGAGCCCAGTGACCAAACATGGCGAATGCTGTGGGCATGGCAAAACCCTAATAATTGGAAGCATAATTTAATGTTTTGGCTCACAGTTGTTCACAAAATCTCATTGAGACAAAATATATTCCTTTACCAATATTCATCCTCAATTTGATAGAAGAACTTTTATAGAACTAATGAGCAATCAATTTTATTATTCAATTGTTTTGATAAAATAAATATTTAATGAATATTTATTTTAATCAAAACAATTAAATAATAAAATTTTATAGTCCCTTTGCTTTTTTTAATTATGATGCAATTTTTTGATATGTGGTGTTATGTAATATCTCAATACATTGCGTGTGATATTTAAACTGAAGCGTATGTAAATAGAATTCGATAAAAATGTGGCATTGGAATTTTATCTCAGAGACCTTGATGTGGAGGTTATTTGATTTTATTATTCATCAAAAGATAAGAAGACATTTCTTTTAAACTGTTATCTTTTTAAATATTTCATATTAATTTTATATGAAAATTAAATGTTTAATATAAATAAAATGAGGATTTTCTTGTACTTAATAATCAGATTGAAATTTAAACTAGGATGAAATTTTATAGGCTTATTTCTATTTTGGCTTAAAATTTTCTTTAATACTAGATGAATAGATAAGTGTATTATAACTTAATAATAGTTTATTGTACCTACATATCATACTTGTTGACCAATTTCTCCAAGCAAACAGACATCCCCAATTCAAAATATATAACCAAATGCTGCCACGTTATTGCTACTGTATATGGACGTGCACTGGAGTGGTTACCACTGTTGGTTGTATACCACGGCAGTTGGTGACGTCTTTTGATTGGTTGTTGGTACAATACCCAAGTAACTAAATAACTCAGGCACTGAACTAAAATCATAGAATTCTACTTATTCAATCGAAAACCATATTTTCTGAAAATAAAGTCTATCCAATAAAATATTTCTGTGCTGTGAGAAATGATGAGCTACTTATAAAAATTTAGGATATTAAAAATTGCAATTACAAGATTTTTAAAGTATCCTACTTGCGACTACTTTTTTAAAAAAATGAAGAGTTTTGTTAAGTACATTTTAAGAAAAATAAACCAAAATTAAGAAGACTAAAAGAGATTATTATTACTAAAATGGGAAAAATTGTAAAAAATTTACAAAAAATAACAAACGCGGCCCATTCTGTACCAAAAGTTTATAAACAAATTTTCAATTTTTCAATTATGATTTGTCGCTATGTTATTGAAAATTTGATGTTATTGATTATTTTTGAAATGACCTTCAGGATGAGAGATATTTTAATTTTTACAAAAACTAGAGCACTTTGTCTTAGTCATTATAGGAAATTGCTTAAGAAAACATTGATTATATTCACAAAAGGGACTGTAAATTTTATAATAAATCAAAGATTGATAAATCTGAAGATTAAAACACTTCTACTATTATACAGAACATACACAAAAAATTACAGTTAATTATTTTCAAAACTTTTTGAGCAATCGCTGTCCCCGTTTGAGCATTTTCAAAAATACACATTTCGAGTTAAACGCGTTTTAAAGTACGACATCTGCTTTTACTAAAACACTTGCAGTTTTTGTTCCAGTGAACGGAAAATAATAAACTTGGTATTTTTATAAAGCTAGTAAGATGGCCTATAAAATAAAATCATAAAAAAAACTGTAAATTTTTGGCAAAATTCATAATTATAGGATAGTCTTGGGTACCTAAATAATAACTTGAATATTATTGTACAAACATTGACAAATTAAGTTCTTACATGAGCAAGCCCCAACATAACACGGACAATTGTGATTGCCGCAACTCCTATGTCAGCAGCAAATGGAGTGACTAAGGTCAATAGGGAAGCAATAAGAACGGAAAGTCCCATGACCCATTTGCCACCAGCTATCTCAGCCAATCGACCTCCAACCACTTGTGTGCAGACAAAGCCATAGAAATATCCCCCAAGGATGATTCCTTGCATAGATGGTGTCCATAAGTATTCCCCCTGCGAGAAAAACAAATACAGCCAAAATCAGTTAATATGAAACTGAGGAGACTGAAATATTTTTCGTGTTAAAGGATATTACAAAAAAACAAACAAACATATATTTAACAAGATTAAGTTTATTACATATGTTATTTACATAGAAATGTATTGATGGATGTATTTAATAAAAATCCATGACATAAAAGAAAACATTCACGAAAACTTAAAGAAATGGAATAATTTTTTTTTCTTTCGACAACCAAACATTCATTGAGTTTTTGGTAGATAATCTGATATTTTCCTTTGCACTGTCTGTTTTAATATCGAATGTCAACAAAGTGTTCGATGCCGTCCATTTTGTTATTCCTTTCACCATTTCAATGGGCGTCTAAATATCTGCGCATAGTTTTCATGATGTTCCTTGTTGCGGATGACGTGGGAACAGGAGCGACTTTATTCAATTCATTTTTACTGTCGGAATCTGCATGAATGATATTTTTTTTAGATTTGAGCAAACTCTCAAATTCAAATGTCTTTGTCTGCCATAATTGGAGCTGTACGCACATTATCATCATCTAATGCAACGAATTCTTCCGATTGTACAATAGGACAGTCCAATCCGGCTGAATTTTCCGTATTTTATATTCCCAGAAGGGAAATATTTTTGTGATAAGCAACTTTCGTTTAATGTTGAGAGAAAAAAAAGTGCATGAAAATACATGGTAATTTGTCGGGACCGTTGTATTATTTCCTGTTAACCGATATTTCGTCTTAAGCGTATTCGCGACGAACGCATTTCCATATATTGAATTTAATAAAATGATGCCAATTAGACAGTTCTATTAAAAAACAAGGCCTTGTGCAAAGCTGTAATGCAGAGATTTTTTAATAAAAATAAAAAGAAGAAATTTCGCGCGGGCACAATAGAATATTTTAATAGTAAAGGCAGTTATTTTTTAATTTTATTCTTTTGTGCCTTTTCAAATTTTGAATACTTTTTCTGTTAGTCATTCTAAATTTTTTACGCTTAAAAGGTATACAATATATTTTTATTGTACTGTATATTTTGTAATAACTAAGCCAATCCAAATTTCGAAATTGAAAAACAATTTTATCTAAAACCATTTTTTCCGGCTTTTTGCTGTGGCATCCGTAAAGAGATATTCTTAAGAAGAGAAATATATTTATTACACACTTGTCGCATTGCAAGAAACGATAAGCTTATTGTTAAACATCTATATGAACAAAAGTTCAGCAATTACTGTCACCCATTAAACAATTTTTGTCCGAAAAGCTATGTTGCTTGTTCAACTGTTTCCAATTTTTAATAAGAGATAAATATCCTGAATTTTCAAACTCCGCTCCCGAGTGAACCTGATCGCGAACTCGTGACTGGCGTTGAATCCTGAGTTCGAATCCGGATGTCATTAAACACCCTTCTTGTAGAAGTGCCGATGCCTGTTAAATCTGGAAAAAATACGAAGTCCATTCCTAAAACCCTCGTAATTCAATTAATATTAAATCTTGGAATAACACCATTTTTTTTATTTTTGCCATTTTTCAGAACCAAGCTTAAAAATAAAAGCCGTACTTATTCGAATCTAAGCTGCACTTTTTTTCAAAGTTAATGCTACTTAAAATCGGGTGCAGCTTAGAATCAAAGGCGCAAAAATTCATTGGATGGGAGAAATTGAACATGATAATGACGGTAAAGCAATTACAGATTCATGCATGTATTTAAAAAAAAATTTAATACTGGTAAAATAAATTTTTACTTCTTAGTAGTTTTCGTTTAAATTTGTTTTTATTTCGTAAATAACGAAAATCAACTATTTAATTTTAAATCTATTTTTTAATTTGTTCACAAAAACGTGTTGCGTGTGTGGGGTGCTGCTTAGGATTGACGGTGGCTTAGATTCGAATAAATACGGTCATTCAAAACCGAAAAGAAAGTCTGCAAAGTTTGGCAAAAGAATTAACATGAAATATATTTAATTATTCAAATAAAATGATATTCAAATTAAATGTTATGTGAAAATTTTATAAGAATTACAGAAACAATTATAAAACAGCAAAAAGAATATTCATTCACTAATATGTGTAAATTAATTCTCTCCTAACCATAACAAGCAGAATTATATAGGAAGCAACATTTTGAAAGTCTTGAAAGAAAGATGGCTTTCTTAGTATTGTCATAAAATACTAAATAATTATATGTTTTTACAATCATAATTTTTAATTACAATTTATCCATAAACTAAAACGATAATTCATTAATTAATGTTAAAAAAGGATTTTTTACATCAGCTATAGTTGAATCCAATATAAATAATAGTAGCATTTATTAATCAATCAAAACATATGAACTTTATTGAAATGTATCATTGCTATAGTATATTTTTGAAAATTAAATTCACTATTTATATATATATATATATATATATCGGTGAAAGCAGGCATGAATGTTAGCAGAAATGTTCTTGTATACCATGACAAACTTTGTATTCATATTTATACGATTGTATGCATCATGCAATTAGTAATTTAAAAATATTGTACACATTAAATTTTTATCACTGGTTTGAATTTATTTCGATTAACCAGAAACTCTTCAGAAAAAGCCTTACCTCTTGCTTTGGAGTTGTAACATTTATTGTTTGGGGTACTTCACATGTATCATCAATCGAAGGTGTATCATTTTCAATTAGATTAAGAGCTGTGTGATTGACCATTACTACAATAGTTACACTTAAGCAAGCTTTCTGAGCATACTCCAGACATCTTGCTGTTATTATGAGAAAAGTAAGAACGTATCGAGCTGGAAGATAGCCTAAAAAGGAAAATTATTTGTGTAACTTATTTGTAAGATTTAACTTAAATATACTATTTTTAATAAACATAACGAAGCACCATAATATTGATCCACGGCAGCATGACAGTCCAGAGGTACGCTTGCGTCATTCTTAAGTCACACGTGTTGCCACTCACGGCAGGCTTCCTAGGAGCCATTTTTCAACAATACATTATTCATTCACACAGCAAGGGTTTCACTGGGCTGTCTTCGCCACAATTCCACACTTCCTTGATCTGTTTGATCCCCAGATTTGCCACCGATCGTGCATATTTGGGATCATTTAGGACAGAAAGTTGGACATAATACGCATTTGATCGAATTAGAGGCGTGCTTACTACAACTATGGAATGAAATGTCATAGGACATCATACCAGACCTTTATGCTTCAATGTCCAACCGTATCGCATTATGCATTCATGCTACAGGTGATTCAACAGGGTTCTAAAACCTTCATTCATTTGAAATTTTCTCTACAATAATTGGTCATTTTGCATTTTTTTTTTTTTTTTTTTTTTTGTAATCACTCATTAAATCAATTTTGTACTTACGTATGCAAAATTTCGTTTTATTCTGACAACTCCTTTTTGCGAGCAGATTTTTTGACAATGAGTGTATTATTCTTAATTTATTTTTCAAGTAAAAATCAAATTTTCTGCTGCATAAAATCAATTTTTTATACTCACTACAACAACCTAGTTTCCTCCAAATTATTTTGTGGAATTCTATCATAAAATACATATTGGATGTATTCCGAAGATAAATTTTTTTTAAAAATGTTGCATTGTTTTTATTTTTTAAAGCAAACAAATTTTGCTTTAGTTAACATGAATACAAACACTTTGAAAAGACTCGTTATCAATTATTAAGGCATCTTTTTAATACAATCTTGAATAATTATGATGCATTTTTTGTTTCTTTAAAATGCTACGTCAAAAAAAATACTAAAATACAATTAGCGAATAGGTTTTTGTTTATTTCATGTGTGTTAAATATTTTTTTAAAAAACAAACTTTTGCTTTAAAATTTATATAAATAAATACAAGACGCTCTCCAGGAAAACATTTCTTTTTCAGTATAATCGCTTTAGAGTTAAGATCCTGATTTTTTTCAAAAATCACATACCTTTATAGAATGAATCATGTTTTTGACGTAAAAGAAAAAATGATTATATGAATTAAAAATAATACCGTTTTCGTTTTCTTTTATTTTACAAAGAAAATGTTTCTTATGGTACGGTAAAGATTTTTTGCACTTATTTATTTAATAAATACTTGTAAGAAACAAACAAAAAACCCCTATAATATTCTTGTTATTTTTAGCTAAATATTTTTTGTATTATACTGTAGGAAATAAAGTTTAAACTCTCCATGTGTACATTATTAATAAATCGCAATTTTTTAAAATTACAATATAATTTTTAATGCGATTAATAAAAATCCAATTCTGATTTTAGTTTCTATTTTTAAAAAAAAACTATTCCAATTTATCAATAAGCTTGAAATGGTTTATTTTTCAAACATAACTTTATTTTACAAGTTTTATTGAAGAAAAATTACTAACAAAAGAACACGTACGTTGAATTTCATTACTAAATATCTTATTCCTTTTTTTTAATAAAATCCAAGAGAGTTATACCTAAATAATTTATAGTGCTTCTCTATTTTTAAGTTTATTTTTAAAATTACAAAAAGAGATTCACTATATCCCCAAAGAAAATATTATTTTATCATTCAATTTTTTTGTTCGACATTATGTTGTCATATTTTTAAAGAAAAAATCATCATTTATGCATGCGCTAATTATTTAATTAACTGTACAGAACTACTTAATTACTACACATATTTCTAAAGATAAATTGCAATAAAGTTCCGCTTTTTTTCATTTTTGCCATAAAGTGTGCATTTTTTTGTTTTTGAAATCGATATTTTAAAGCAAAAGCATAAAAAAAATTCAGCTTTGCAACAATAAATCCACTGTAAACATTTACCTTATAAATCATTGCTTAAACATCTTTAAAAAAAAAAACATTTATGAAGTTTGGAATTGTTCACTATCAAAAATACTTTTTGTATTTTGTTAAATAATAAATGATTTATTCATATAGGAAAAGGAATGTGATGCTAAATTACAGGGGGAAAAATGCACTAGGGGAGTGTAATCATTTATTGAATCAAATTATGATAACCACCAGCGTACAGAATATGAAATAAAAGAACATGCACAAATATAATTCTTATTACAACTAAAAAGTAAAATTCTTATAAAGAGAGCGAAGAGAAAAAAAAGTATTTACCTATTTTAGAGGGATCAGCAGGATAGTCACTGAAAAATCGGTCTGAAACCTCAAAAACACTGATCATAGTCATTTTTCCCAAAATCCGCAATCAGAAGCGCATGAAACATTTTCAGAAGCGCGCTGAATCTTGTGTTCTATCTTTATACCTCGTGCATACATTAAAATAACACTTCAAGGACAAAAAAGATAAGGAATTAAAATGATATTGCATAATAAAGATCCTCGAACATGGAATCGATAAAAAATGTACACATCTATCGGTCGTTGTCTTGAATGACAAATACAATATGGTAAGATAACTAGAGTTTTGTGTCCTCAAACGACTTTTGTTGAGTTAATTTTTAAGCTTGAGGTAAAACAAGGAATTATTTAGCTGGATTAAATGTTACAAATGGTTACATAATAGGTTAAGCAAAAGAGATTTACTTTTAGAGAATCCTAATACTCAATTGAAAAAGAATGGAGTTCTATATTTCATAAAATTGATATATAAAGCATGACAATTGAAGATGGGTTTCAATTACATTTAATTATTTATGCTGTTTATTTTAATTATTTTTAGGGAAAAGACTACCTTTACGAATTCCACAAAAATTTACTATGAGAATACCACCCAACTTCAAACAGTACGAAAAAGCAAAAATAGAATGCAACAAAAGATGCGAGTGAGTGTGAAATACAAAGAATGTTTTTAGAATATTTTTCTTAAACCGTATTCACCTTCGTGTGTTTCACAGCTTTATTATAAATCGAAATTCAGAAGATTGCAGTTCTAATGACCCTCCATCTATTAAAACGCAATATTTTATAATTTAATTGTGAAAAATTATTTAATTGTGATCTATCTATTGCTGAAGGATTCTGAATAGATATCACTTATGTTTTATTTGAAAAAATTTCACATTTAACGTAGAGATACATAAATAACAAGATATGAAGTTAATGGAAGAATTTTTTCCTGAATCCACTGTCCACTGACATATTTCGAAATTTTTCAATAGCCTTCCTATTCTGATTGTATAAACGTAAAAAATATCTTTTTAAATATTGCGTTGAGAGAAATCCATTTAAAACTGATAACTGAGCAAGATTATTCATTTGCGATACATATGTACCATCGTGGCTTATTATTTTCCGCATGAATCTACTTAGAAACAACTATATTCTAGGTATCGTTGTAAATCTATTTATTGATACCATAGATGTTCTTTATTGAGATTCTAGCATTCTAGTTTCTCATACGCTCATTTCTATCCTGTCAATAACATGTTATTTCAACGAATAAATCTTTCAATTCAATTGAGTATAATTATCTCTCAACTTGTTACATTCGGATAATTTCGAATACATTTAATTATTTATAGATGCAATACATTCTTGCATTTCTAAATAAACAAAGAGCCAAGATTTCACAAAGACAGTGATATTTTTCAATCATTTTCATATTTGAAATTAATTTTATCTTTTAAGACTTCCTCACACAAGTATCAGTATAAATTTTATTGCATGTTTTGAAATTTATGGTTTAATGCAAGGGTGGTCAACCTGCAACACAGCAGAGTTGTAACAGTAGCACGCGAAGACTTTAAGAAAAATTAAAACATTTGAAAAAATGCACTCATGTCCATAAATTAAGGATAATGAAGTTCAGGCAAAGAAAGAGACAGAAGCAAAACAAATTTGACTTATTTGTAAAGTCTATTTATTAAACAAAAGGTAAAGAGCAAAAAAGATGCTATATGTTTGACATAATTAATAAAAATTGCGATTTTTACTCCCTGGAGCAAATTTCAAAAGAGAACTTATTTACAAAAAACAGTATAACATGGTTAGTATGATGGTTAATACGGAGCATGTCTCCCGGACGATGCAATACAGGCCTTACAACGCCTACGCATGCTGAGTATCAAATTATTAATCTGATCTTGGGGAATATTACACCACTCATCAAGCAATGCAATCCGAAGTTCCGGTAGACAGGTGAAAGGGAGTTGACGGGTGCAATTCGTCGGCCAAGCATATCCCACACATGCTCTATTGGATTCAAGTCCGGTGAGTATGCTGGCCAATCCATACGGGTAATATCCTCCGATTGAAGGCATTCGTCTACAATGTTTGCACGGTGAGGACGGGCGTTGTCATCCATAAACAGAAATTCAGCACCCATGGCGCCCCGAAAAAAACGCACATGTTGTTCCAGAATGACATCCCGATAGATGTGGGCTTTCATCGTTACACTCTCAAGATGCAGGTCAGTTCTGGAACCAAGAATAATTCCTCCCCAAACGAGGCATCCTGCACCACCGTAATGGTCTCGTTCAATTCGTTCTTTTCTCTTGGTGGTAACGGGTACCTGGCGCTCTCCATATGAAAGTCCTGCGAGAATCAGACTACAAACTAAACCTGGACTCGTCGGAAAACATCACACAAGACCACTGTTGCGGTGTCCACAATGCATGCTCTCTACTCCAGGTTAATCGCAGGCGACAGTGTGTTGCGGTCAGAGGAACACATCTGACAGGCCTACGAGCATATAGACCAATGTGCTCTAAGCGTCTGTACACGGTCTGCCTTGAAACTGTCGTACCGGTAGCTGAAGAGAGCTGACGAGGTAGGTCTGATGCTGTGTTCCATCTGTTTCTTTTGGCAGTAACTGCCAAATACCGGTCCTCATTCGCGTTGTAACTCGGGGCTGACCTGTGCTGTAACATCTACTCACATTACCATAATCTTGGAATCGTTTCCAAAGCCTGGAGATGACACTCTGGGCGAATCCAAGTTCCTCGGATACTTCCAGCTGGGTACGTCCACATTCCAGTCGTCCGATAATTCTACCACGTAAAAATCATCCAAATGCTTCCTTTGAGCCATAACTATGTGGCTATTGCACTGAAATGCTTTTAAAGCACTTGTGAACAATTTTACTTCTTTGCCCCATTCCTTATATACCCCTCTTTTACACTCTCGTCATTGTGACGTACTATCCGCGCCATCTGGGGGTTTCCTGTAATTTGCATATTCTTCTTCAAGATCTGTTTGATAATTCTACAGGTGAAATTTTTATTTTAGAGTTCAGTTTCTGTGTGATTCTGAATTATCCTTAATTTATGGACATGAGTGTAATAATAAATAACATTACCTCCCCACCCAATTTTATTAAAATGCGATTGTTTCAGGCAAAAAGAATCCCAAATATGTTTTAAAAGCACTTAATATTTGCCATTGTTATTATATTATCTTCTAGTGAATCTCTTCATTGCTGTGTGCGCTGGCTTTTCAAAGGAAGTGCAGTAGCAAGGTTTTGGAATTTGAGAGAGCATGTTTTGAAATATCTGGAAGAAAACAATGAACTTCTCTCTCTCTCAGTGAGTGTTTGCTACTCAAGAATAAAGATTGGCTAAGGGACTCTGCATTTCCTTCCATTACTATGGGACATTTAAATAATTTAAATTTAAGATTACAAGGCAAATACTACTTTTTTTTCTATCCTATATAATCAAGCATCTTCTTTTGTAAACAAAATTTGTTTGCTTTTTTTTTGTCTTGATTTTGGAGAAAAAAATATTAAAGCATTTTACATTATTACAGGGACTATTACCAAAATTATTAATGACCCGAGCTGTGCTAGTTTGGATGATTTTTCAAGATTATAAAAGATAATCTCTTCGTAAATCCTTTTTTATTTTCTCTGCAAGACGTTAATTGTTAATCACCTGAAATCCAAATCGGGTATTTTTGACGTACAGCACCATACTACTTTAATATTTGTTTAGAATTAAGTACTTTAAGTTACTCATTTTTCTTTTATACCTAAGTTAACTAATTGATGAATCTGTAAATTTGATTGATTGATTTTATGGCCTGTGAAAAAGTTGATTAATAATAAAATCTAAGAGTTAGTACTTTTGTCTGTTGAATGTAATTATTTCAAAATTTCACTACTTATACTTGCAAAAAAAAAAAATGTGTTAATTGCGTAAAAATCCCATAATAAGCCTATAAGTAATATTTAAAATTTTTTTTATATTTGATTGCGAGTTAGAAGTGTGTGGCACGCGTATTTTTTAAATCAAATAGTGGCACCTTTCCCAAAAAGAGGCTGGCCTCCCAAGTCTAATGCATAGTTTTTAATATGGAAATGTGTAAATACAGATGGCAACATTTCATTTTTGAAACATAAAATATCGAATTTCTTAATTACTTTTTAAACAAGAGTGTAGCGAAGTTTTCCGATAAAAAAATTCTGTTTAATATTAGTTTTTTAATCTCTATAAAACTTCAATGAAAGCACACACAGTTAACCAAAATTAAGTTTACAAAAACTTATTCAAATACGAACTGAAACTTGGAAAAATATTGTTTGATTCGCAAGAACATTAATATTCCAAGTTTTCGAATTTGACTTTCTTTGTTAATAAAGTGTCTGAAAAGTTTCTTATGAGTAATATAAAACATACTTTTATACATCAGTATTTTAAAACTGAAAAAAAAAATTCCATTACTATCACCAGTTGTATTTATTTTTACTCATCGCAATTTTTTATTCAAAACTTATTTCTGGTAATTCCTTTTTTTCCCATAAGCAATGTAATCTGTTTACCTTATCAAACGATTGTGTAATGATAGATTCGACTTGGATTTTGAACCGTTCTTGGTTAGAAGTTCAAGGTTATGTTAATCAACCTGTCTTAAAACAATTGCTGAAAAATTTGTCCGATTGTGTCAGACATTAACCCTTAATTTCTTTTCATTTCCAAACAAGTACAGATTTGAATGTTAATTATCGTTCTACTAATTACATAACAACTAGTAGAAAGTATGAAATAACGTTAATGGAATCTCAGAATAAGTATTAATAAGATTTTTTACATAATGTGGGTACTGTAAAATATTTTTTTTAATATATCAAATTAATTTGCATAACTTCCTGTGATTATTGTATATAGTAACAGGAAGATTTTTATACATAAATGTTTATAATTTGTTTAGATAATTTCAACCAGAAGTACATTTTAATTCATTTTCACTGAACAATTTTTTCCATTATGCAAAACACAAATGGTATTTTTATTTTTATTTTTAGGTACACAAAATTAATGATGTAAATGCTTCTTGTAACTATTTTTAATTTCAAATACGTACATTAAATGATAATAAATTAATGAACTCTTATGCATAAGCACATTTTTTGAAACATGTTTAAAGTAATAAATAATGTTTCATTAAATATCATCTAAATTTTAGTCAATATAATTTAATTAATATTTTAATAATATACTTTCAAAATTTATAAAGATTATTTACATTTTAAATACCTTCAGATATCTAACATCGAATCTTATCCAATCAATTTGAGAAAACATTAAAAATATTCAAAAAAAAAGCATAGGAGAAAATATTTTGTATTACAAATGAAAGAAATTTTTACCTCACTGCTCACCAGGTGGCAGCTGCAATTTTCTAGTTAAAATACCATCACTTCCATTAAAATACTAATATAGATACGTATTCATGCTATATTTTTGGTTCATGGTTCACTTACTTTTTTATTGATAATATTTAAATAATAATAATATTTAAATCTATCAATAATTAATTTTTTAAGTACCAACCTTGGAGCAAAAAATGCAATATATTTTAATTAAAATTAATAATGGATAATAATTTTTTTATAAGTCATATTTTTGTTGAAAGAGAAGTCTTTGATTTTAGCAAAATTAAAAAGCCCTATTGAACTAGCATTCAAAGAACTATAATTCTTCATAACCTACATAGAAATAATGATCAAGTTACGGATCACACAGAAAAGTTAATAATTGCAAGATTGTTTTAATTTTGTTCATAATTTGATGAAACTTCTAACTATTTTATGATAAAAAAAAGTAACAGATTATGAATATGATTCATAGATATTTGTATTCTTCTCTTTAAAATGTTACTTTAGTTGTAAGTACTTTATAAAGATGGCGCCACAGACGTAATTTATATTCTGATAATTTTCATTTTATTAAAGTATTTATTTTCTTCTATCGTTTCCTGATTCAAATTTCAATTCTATGTTTTCTTTATGAAATCATATTTTCAAACTGAATTTTGTTTTCACAAATTGTATTTTTTTTAGCTACATTTTTTCATTTATGCACGATTTATTCAAAATCGTTCAACTTCTGTTATAGCTTACTGCTTGAATACACACTCTCATTTTAGACCTAAGGGATTTTATATTTTGTATTATATTCTTCACTTTTTTTCTTGTATTATAATGTATAATTTTGTTTCCAGAAAGTGTAGATTAGAATCCTGAAAGCAAGCTTATCCATACTTCACTGCTATAAATCAGTACAGCCTTAGAAAATATAATAGTTTTCTATTTGGATATTACAGGTTTCATGTTCTTTCATAAGTTTCATGTTATTTATTATACGTCCTGAATTCTTATTATTTGTTTTATTTACTTTCATGTTATTATTGTTTCTGAAATTCAATGTTCCTTTTCATTGTAGGATATGTAATTTATCCTTGGATTCATTTTATATGTATGGAAGTTACAATATATACTGAAAAATAGGGTTGAGTTAGTTATATTTCTGCTACGCACTATAAAGCTGTACGAGGGTTACTGGTGACGGACCTCTTAGTTTTGAACCATGATCAAGTGACGAGGACGACACCTGAGCTGTCATCTGATCTCCTAACTTCCACACCACACCAACGGGAGTACATTAGAGCCTCGACATATTTAACGTACATTGGCTCCCTCTACACGAACTCATAACAATCTAGCCACGAGTCCGTGACTTGGTCTTCCGCGGCCAAAAATAGGGCTGAGGAACAATTTTTCAGCATTAATACGTAAACCTATATAGTGCTTGTTACACAGTTTCATGAATTATTTCTTATGAATTCAACACATTGATAAAATAAACAGTGAACGTATTAGTAATGCATAAGTAGACAATAAGCAGTTATATTGCTGTACATAAGATATCTTATTTATTTGTTTGTTTTTAGTATTGATAATCCGTAATAATAATAAGAGTAATATATCTCACACACAATTTGTAAACAAGATTGGTTTGTTTTTATGATTCATCAGCTGTGTTTATATCTACAGGTTAAAAATACGGTTTCCATGAAGCTCCAAACTGTGTATTTAATCCAAAGTCTGAACTTATCTCACCTGCTATCAATAAATGCTTATTATGCAATATTTTTACTCCACTACCACCTCCACCATTCAGCAAGAATTCAAAGCCTTGACAATTGCTACATTGTAACATGTTTCAAAGATAACAATCGTTATCTTCGTATTCAAGCACATAGTTATTTTTTTTGAAAAAAATTAAGCATCTATTTACTTTTTTAAATGAATTTAGATTTTTTAGATATTTGGAAAGTGATCTCATTCCCGAATGCATATTATTTTAAAATGAATTGAAAACGTCTTTGCTGAAAATTAATTTAGAATTTATACAATTCGTGATTTCTTTGATTTATTTAAATTAAATAAAGACTGCATTTGAGAAATGATATGCAAGAAATAAAGAAAATACCTGAACATAAAGGGAAATTTTTTTAATTTTTTTCAAGTTGGTTTGCTAAGAAAGTTTTGTCAATGACTGCTATAGAATTGAAACTTACCGCGAAAATACTAAAATTGAAGTACTATCTAAATACATTGGAGTTTCTGCATTCTATTACATTTTGGAGGGAGTTTTTTATTCTTACATACACGGAAGTATATTTATTTTAATATTGTGGCCATTTTAAGAAATTTGATACAAACAAACATATATACGAGGCGCATCCATAAAGTAAGTTCCCCGATGTTTTTCCCTTTAAATCAGCGTTTCTCAAACTGTAGAGCGGCGTGACAACTCTACGAGGGGGGGGGGCACAAGCATATTGAAAATTCAAAAACAGAAGATTATTTAAAATAAATTATTAATTTACTGAAAGTAAATAAACAAAATGCATTCTGGCATAGTAAAAAATAAAATACACATTTACACTTATAAATGTATCAGTGCTACACAATGTATTTTATGATTAATTTAACAATACTAAGTTAAAAACAAGTTTAATAATTACCAGTGACCCCATGGGCTTGTTATAGAAAAAATTATATACAAAAATTAGCATTTATCTTTATAATTTGTACTGTTTATAATTAATCCCTCTGACGATTAATAGTTACACAATTCGCTTCCCAGTGCCAACTGTTTTCTACGTAGGCGCACGTATGGGATGTATTGAGAGGGGGGAACAATAAAGAAGCAAATTCTTTGAAATAAGTAAATCCTTCAGCATATTGTCAAGGTTATTTTATTGCATTCCAAAGCCTTCGGAATAATTTTATGGATAGCAATGCAGAAAAAAGATCGTACTTCGGAAAGACGCATATATACGTCCGGGAAAATTAACGCTTTGACTGAACGAGACGTTTATAAATGCCAGTGGCGGTACAGAAAGTGATGTGAACGGAGTTCTGAGACAGGAAGGGCATTCTACTCATTGATCTCCTTCCACGTGGTAAAACAGTAAACGCTGACCTTTACTGTGAAACACTGTGGAAATTGCGCGATGTGCCATTCAAAACAAAAGGCGTGGAATGCAGGTGTTGTCCTACTCCATGACATTGCTCGTCCACTTACGGCTCGACCTACAGCAGCTGTTTTGACGGAATTTGGATGGGAGTTGTTTGATCGTCCCCTCTACAGCCCTGATCTTGCTTCCAGCTACTTTCACGTTTTCTTGCATCTCAAGAAATTCCTGTCCTCCGGTGAGCGTTTTGGCAACGACGAAGATCTGAAGTTGTCTGCCACACGCGGATTCCATTCACAGGCGGCAGGGTTCTATGACAGAGGGATACAAAAGTTGATCCCACGATATGACAAGTGTCTCAATTCTGGTGGTGACTATGCTGAAAAATAGCTGAAACATTGCTGTACTTGTTGCCGATAAATATGTTTCTGAAAGTATGAGTTTTTTTTTTAAATAGGGAAACTTACTTTCTGGATGCGCCTCATATTATTTAAAGCTTTAAAACGTAGGTTTTGATGAACGAATGAGTGAATGAAATAATTCTAAAAATAGTCCAATGAAGAAGATGCCACGTGAATGATTTCTTTTTCTTTTAATTTCTACTTAGTATTACATAAAGATCCAGATACATTTAACAAATAGATTCTAATTTAATCACATGACATTTTGAGACCTTTATCCTAATGACCATCAAGAATTTACTTTATTAGATGGATTACCATAGTTCTAGAAAAGGATGTACAGTACAATGACTAGTAAGCTTTATGAGAGCCTTCATTGATTTTCTAGTACCATCATGTACTTCAGTGCTTACAGAAGCATTGTCCTCTCTCCAAAAAGAAGTTAATTTTGTATCAAACCCACTGGAGTTTAAAGAATTAAGTCTAATTCCTAACAACAGTGAGAGTTACCAGGGCTGATTCTAGCAGGTGTGCAGCTCGTGCACTACACGTGAGCACCCCCCCCCTCTCCAAAAAAAAGAAGCAGTTACAAGTCGACATAACTTTACAATCAAGCAAAATATTTTACAATTTTCTCAAAATATAATAAATCGAATAAATATACTGAATTTAAAATAGTTATTGAAAAATCAAAGAAAAGTCCCGATTTCCCGATAGTGTAGAATATTTAGAGGACAATATGTTGGTCCATTGTTCATAAACGTCTACTCTGTACACATCCTTTATTTGATAGCAAAATTCGTGGCAGAGCCGGTAATACCGTAAAATAAAAGGTTTTCTTGCCTATCAGTGACACTGGAGGGGCATTCTAAATCGAATCTAAACAAAGGTGTTTCAAAAATAACTTTTGAGAAAGTTACTTTACAAAATGTCTATAATACGGTTAATATTACCTAAGACATAGGAGTATTTAAATTCGATACGCATTTTGGGAAATCAAAAGTTTTCAATTGAATGAATTTTGAAAAATTGGCTAGAGGGGTGGCACATTAGGTGTTTGCACGCGCACGGATGACGTATTAAGATCGGTCCTGAAAGTTATTTAATAGTGTAGTGAAATCTATAAGATCAAATATGTTGGAAAAATAATAATTTAGCATCATCTTCCAATGAGTGAATATTAGCGTCGCACTGTTCAGCTACACGAGGGCTTTTGGCGATGGACTTCGTAATTTTGAACCGTAGTCAAGTGACGAGGATGACACCTGAGATTGCACCCTCCCTCTCCTAACTACCACACTACACCAACGGGAAGACGTTAGAGCTTTTGATAGATTTAACGTGCATCGCTCCACTATACGGCAGGTCTTCTGGGGTACCGGGCTCGAACTCGCTACCTTGACCACTAGGCTACTGCTGCCTCATCCTCTTCCAGTAGCATTTTGTATGATTTAAATTTTTTTTTTAAAATAAACTTTTTTATCTAAGTTTTATAAATAGTTTCTTGCCACTGTTTTTGGAAGTACACCGAAATTTTATAGAATTCGTTGGTATGCAAAACGTCGAGAATGGTAAGAATACAAATGACAAATGTAGTTTTTTTTGACATTTTATATAATGGTAATTATTAATTGTTTCGAATTAATTTCAAAACTATTTTCACCAGTGAAATAATTCTGTTAATAAGTTTTTTCAGTTATGTGTATATGTTACCGTTAAAGTGTATAATTCAGTTATTTCATAGAACAACTAGGTATTTCAGGAAATAACTGGACAAGTCAGTTAAAGTATATAATAGATGAAAAATTTCATATTTTACTTAGTTATTCTATGAAATAACTAGATACTTTAGGAAACAACTGAAAAGTAAACAACTTCAAAGTTATTTTATAAGTTAATTGATCATAAATAGCTTAAACCTATCGAAAAGTACATTTTATCGCTTTTGCGGATGAATAATTGGTTAATAATAAGAGAAAGCAGGTGATATATTATTACTCATACTGCTAACATTAGTTAAACAGAAAGGGGGGAAAAGTATACGTTGCAAAAATAGATTATATTTAAATACTATCAACAAAAACACTTGCTGGGAAAAAAAACTGTAAACTTTTTAAAACAAAAATGTTAGACAATATTAATTTAAATTTTATGAGATACCTATATATATTTTACTTTTCATTATTTATTAGAGCAAGGATTGTTGGGATGACTCTTTGGAATGCAACTACTTATTATTTTTGAAACAAGCCCACTTTTTACTATTACACATTTATTTTTACACGAGCACTTTTTAAATTCTTGTCCGGTACCGCAGCTTTAAGATGTTGCAAATTGCGTTGTGTCAATATTTGGAACATCTTCAATGGAAATTAATTCTCGCTGACAGAACTGATATCTAGAGTACCCCGCCAATTGTTTTTTTTTCACCTCTTTCTAGTTCCTAATCGGAAAAATCCTTCCCAATGCAGCTAGAACCGGTTCAAAGTACTTTTGGGTGCCGTGTTTCATACTTTAACGATCAAGTAATCGTTATTCTATAGAATACCTAGTTAAATTGTAGAATTCAATAATTTTATATACTTTAACTGACTTGTCCAGTTATTTCATGAAACACCTAGTTATTATATTAAATAACGGATTTCACACTATAACTGTAATATTTATATACTATGAAGTGTTTAAAAAGAGGGGAAACAATTAGATTGAAGAAAATAATTCCACAAATGACAGCACTACACTTTATAGTGCTATATAAAAACTAAATCAAATACTATTAAATCAATATAATGTCACTCATCAAATTTTAATTTCGATTTATTTCTTTTAACTTTATGTCTCACGTTATTTGAATAAATATAAATTAAATAAACAATATATGACGGAATTTTTTTAAAATTATATGTGGCCACAATATTCCAATAAGTTACAGAAAAATCTGTGAAGTGAATTATCATATCAAAATGAAAATAAAAATAAATTAAATGAAGATTTAAATGGAATACTCGAAAAGATATATATGATTCTTTACGACTGATAAATAAGTATTATTGAAAAATTAAAGAACAATAAAAATATATTAGGTGAAAATTAATTCTCTCTTCTAACAATATTAACATTTTCTGAAAACAATTCGTATGAATATCAAAAGATGACTGTAAGGATTCTATTATATCCCGTCTTATTACATTTATTAATAAATAAGAAATTCAGTTAATTGTTTTATTTATTTTTATTCAATTGTAATATTCATTTTTTGTAATGCATCCTTACTATTCTCTGAAATAATACTTATGATGTAATTATTCCCAGTAAGTGTATAGAAATGAATTTTTTTTCATGGTTATTAAAAGTTAAATTTTATTATAGGGCACACACAATATCAATCAAATCCCCAGTTTGCCAATTAAATGTTTAAGGTATCCGAACACGTTGAAAATGACCCAATTCAGTCAAGACAGATATTTTTGTTTTTTAATTTATTGAATACAGCTATCTTTTGACTTTACGAAACATACTTTGTTTTGTTTCTACACTACCTAGAGGCCAAGTTACAATCCATTTTATTAAGTTAGAAAAACCGAAAGTGGGTTTTTGATCTACCAGAAGTGGGCCTTTAAATGGCTCAAAATCTATCATGGCGAGTCTGATAACTAATATTACGAATGTATTTCTATAAAACTTTTTGAACCTGATATTTATGTTATTCTCTAGAGAATGTACTCAAATATTTCTTATTGTATGAATACTTTTTGAGTGATGGCTTGTTATTTAAATAATGGTCTCATAAAAATTGTAACAATTCTTATAATGTTTACTCAATCAGCTCTAAAATTTTCAAATTTTAATAAAAAAATTATAATTTTAGTACATTTTCCAGATAAATGAATCTAATTTGTTTTAGAAATATTTTTATTAACATATGTTTATTACTTTTTTCTCTAACTACTTTGAAGTTTTTCAAAAATATTGCTAAAATTTCACTTATAATTGTGATTTTTGTAAAATTCAGGTAATTTATTTTAAATATTGATAGTTAAATAGTAATATTTATTGGTATTGATTCCTAAAAGAGCATTTATAATGTTTTAGTATGCTATTTTGTTAAAAAGTACTCCGAACGTGTTCTGATACCTTAAGAGATTTCCTCAATTATGAAAAATCTAAATGGTTATGAGTGTGATTGAAAGCATATGGTACCTTCAGCTTCTATGAAGATTTTGTGAATGGTAAGATATAACATATTTCGAATTTTTTAAATGAAATGCATATAGCTTTGAACGAAAAAAAAAAGCTTTAAATTATGTTAGATACTTTTATTTATTATTTAAAAGATAATTTTTTACCCTACAAGTAATACTTTAAATATAAATCATACATTGAAAAACTTATTTGTAGTTTCAAATATTCATCAGTTCTTATCACATGAAAATTCTTTATCAAAGTAAAATTGTTTCAAAAATGTAACGGTATTAACTGTGACGTAATAACTGAATAAATGATTATGACTTGTTTTTAAGTTTTTCCAAGATTTTTATTTTTTGCTTTTTTCTATATGATTGCACTCCTGACAACAAATTTGATGCTTAATTTCGAAGTACCATTCAGGAACTAATCTTGTTTAGATAAAAACAGAATAATTACGACCCCAAGATAACTAAGTGATCATTTCTCTCCCATGTGATTTAAGGCAAAATGGTAATACTTTCACTATTTTTTTTAATTTTTAATATCTGATATTTGGTTTTAATTATATTTTATAAATGTTAATATTTAAAAAATAATTCAATACAAAACTTTTTTAATTCGTTGTAAAATTTTTGTAAAATTTAAATGTTTTGAACTATTTTTTAACATTTTTGAAATTCCTAAGGCTTTTTTAAATATGCTTCTTTTCTTTCAAAATATTTTTTCCCAGTACCTTATACTATACATAAAACTGCGCATGGATTTTTTTTGCTGCTGCTCTTTAATTTTTTAATAGTTTTTTTATAGTTAAACTTCCAAAAATTCTCAAAAAAACATTAATTTTGATTTTAAAATTTTTTAGAAAAAGTATTGAACATTTTAGAGCTAATTCCATGCACAGTTTTACAAAATATACATTTCAGAACATGTATAAAAAATTTCAAACCCATACTTCAATTATCAAAAAAGCCTTAGGGTTTTGAATAATAGTATATGTACAAAAATGCAACATGGAGAAATATGAGTCTGAAGTTTTCATTCCATGAATAGCATGATATAATATTCATCGAATAGTCTAAAACTTTTATGAAATGTTAATTAGCTTATTTAAAACTGCTTACCATAAGAAATTGCACAAATGTAGAACAATTAATCAGTATACTGCCATTTTGAATATATAGAAGAAAACGAATGAAAGATCAAAATTTCATAAAACTTTATCTTAATAATTATAAAAATAAATAAATACACACTCTTCAGAGCTAATTCCATGCTCAGAGCTAATGCACAACATGTACAAAAGATGTTTTATTTCCATGATTTTAAAAGCCTTCGCCTGTTAAATATTGTACACAAATGAAAGCAAAATCAAATAACAATTTATAGGTAAACTATATCAAAATCTAAGAACTGCATATGTGCATTTGTTTAAATAAGTATCTTAAAATATTTTATTCTTAAAAGTGTTGAATTTTACACACATGGGATACATATATATATATCTAAAAACAAATATATAAAAAGGGGAGAGTTTTTCTATTCTTGCCAATTAGATTTTTAATTATCTGGATTATCAAAATGAGATTTAGTATTTGTGCTTTGGGGGAATCCGTTTTGAAGTTTTAATTTCATTCATAATAATATCATAAAAAGCACGCTCAATTTTTAAATATTGACCAAATCCATTTGCTCCCCCCCCCTCCCCAACAAACAATACACAAACAAGAATTTTTGCATGAATTGCACAATTCTTTCTTGAAATGACTTGTTACTGCATGGTAGAAAAATAATTAATTCATTTTTTATCATGCTCTTTTCTAGTAGACAATCTGAAATGTGGGCGTGGTAGTTGCTGTCCAGCATCAAATATTGTTCCACAACTTGATAAAAAAAATGCAGTTAAAGCTTTGAAATTTTGCAGGCATGTTTATAAAGATTCGAGGTATAAAATAAGCCAATAAAAAATTTCGATAGTTTGATGGTTTTTAGGGTACCATATCGTCTTAATGGTTTTGATAAATACAAATAATGCACTTCCAGGAGGTCCAAGAACTCTTTACAAACAAGTATATTTGACCATCTTATTTGTCAATTAATACTTTCCTTCACACTACTTTAACCTAGTGTTTAAATTACAGATATATCCGTAATTTTTTTTTACTTTATACATAATATATATAAAGGAGTATTTAAAGCAGCTGGGCAAATTTTGACCCTTTCTTTTATAAAACCAACCAGAAAATCAACAAATAAAAAAATTAAATACTGCTCAAATGGCGTAGAAAAATGTTTTAAAAAATTAGTTTCTTGCAAGAATTATTCCCAGATTTTTTAGTCAATTGTAAGAGTGCCACAGCAGAAAGACGATGGTTAAAAATGCCTAGTTAAAACCAAGTTCTTTTAAACATGATTTTTGAATCTTGATTTGCCGAGAGAAATTTGTTAAAAAACAGTGATACACCAATTTTGCAAGTTTGTATGATTAGCGTAACTTTGAAATAACCAATTATTTTTATCTTTTATTTTAAATTTCAGATATTTCTCAGACATCAGCTTTAATTTCTGGAGGTTGTCTTGAACAAAAGAACATTTTGTACGCCGAAAAATACGGTAAATTGTTCATACTTAAGAAGACCCAAACATTACGAAATACGAGTTTTTTAGTTTCTTCCCTTGTTATGTATAATTTTATTATATTTTTATGAATTCTAGTTCTAACAAATATTATTTAATTCTCAAGTGTTGATTATGTGGATAGCTTTTTCTAATTTAATAGGTCATAGTTTTTTTCGACAATAGTAGAATTTTTTTTAACTACTCTGTTTTCTAAGAAGGAATATCACACCAAAGTAATAATTGTAAGTTCGCATGGATTTAATTTGGAAAATGACGACTTCAGACATAAAATAATTTATTTATATTTTTTCTTAACTTTTAATCATAACAGATGATTGAAATATGTTTAAGATTTAATGCGAAATTTTGCTTAGTGTTTCCAATTCTTTTTATCTATTGCATACATTGCTTCATTTCAGAAACCAAGAATTTGAAGAACCATTCAGCTGAATAAACATACTATTTCAGCATTCCTGTCTTCTTCTGTGTTCTCTATTTTTAACTATACGAGAAATTTGAAATAATGCTCTTGATAAAATACAGTGGGACTTCTCTATTTAACATAGCTAAATCCCCCCAAAAAAAGCTCGTTTCGTGGCATAATTTTTTTAATGGGGATTCATCTTTCAGTATAGTTTAAAAACCAAATAAAACAAATTTTTGATTAATAAACATTATGCATTATTATTAAAAGTAACTATTCATAAACTTTTTGCTAAATTAATATCTGTTTATTTTACATATATTACCTATCAAAAAGAATCTGGCTATGAAAGCATGGGGAAAAACATTAATCGAAAATACTCTGTATTTTCAACTTTAAAAAGTATTTTTATATTAAGATTAATGAATTTTAATGACATTTTCTCATTTTAAGCTTACAAGTAATTTCAAACATATGTATTTTGTTACCAGTAATTTTAACCATAATTAGCACATGCGTCCTTAAATTTAAATACTGGTAAAGTCTCTTAATTTTGTTTGTTTACAGTTTGAAAAAATGTTCTCTCATGCGATTCACAATTTTGCTTTCACCAAAATCCCCATCAGACGCATTTTCTTCACTTTTTTAATCCATGTCAAATTGTTTTAAATGTTTTTATCATTTTATCACATGAAGGTCCAGATCTATTTAAAAAATAGTGTCGAAAAATATCGAATTCCAAGAGAAAAAGTTCTTTAAATGGGAACTGCCCTTCACTGCTTGGAAGTTATTTTATGAAGAAAATCGTAAAATGTTCTTGGTTCCAGGAAAAAGTTTGCAAAATAGAGAAATTCGCAAAATAGAGGTACGTAAAATGGAGGTCTGATTGTATATAAATATAATACATTAGTATGTGGGTACTTATCTTCTAGTTCATTATATAATAATACGTAATATTATATTTTCCAACCTTAATACTAATTATGATTATTGAATTTGCACATATATTATTTAAATAATAATAATTCAGAAATATAATCAATATGCACAAGAAATTTAAAATTCAGCATTACTTCTTAAAGATAAGTTCGCTTAAAAATTGTTACTTAGAATTGTATTCATAAACTAAATTGAATAATAATATTTTTTATCAACCATCACAGATTCAGATAATTTTATAGCTATTTAGTACAAATATATTTACAATATAGAAAAAAAAGAGATGATTTAACTGTTATTGATTTTATATATTGCCTCTTTTGCTTCTTTTTTTTAAAAAAAAATAATTGATTCTTATTTGTCTAAGAACGCCTGCTCAGGTGAGTAGCTGACAAAAGCTTCTTAATTTAGGAATTCATTAATTCGGGAATACTTTTTCGCCAACAATTTGTAAATAAAAATGTGGAGGTAGTTTGGAATAAATTCTTTTCTCCTTTGACAAAAGTTGTAGGTTAAACATTTCAAAGTCTAGTTTTCTTATGATAATAGTAACAACTGCTTCTTGAGAAATCGAATAATTTTTGCGTCATCGTGTTCCAGAGTTGGTATTAATATTTAAGTATAAACTTGTTATGAATTTAAAGGTGGAGAAAAATATTAGTTGCCTCACCCTAAAGTCAATTTCAAATTCACACAGTTTAGCCTATTGTCTAAGTAAGCATAAGGTCACATAAAAAAAGGGCTGATTATTTTAAATTTCATAGAATCCTTGGGAATATGGGCTTTTTGTATCTGTGGGCATCTAATCAATTTTTGATGACTTATTTTTGTAATAAATAAAATACTATTAAGTGAATCGGTTAATTAAAAATTATAGAGCTTATTTTCTCCAAAAGACATTTTTTTTCTGAAGTAAAATTAAATTAGATGATTTTATTAAACCTATTTCGTTGCTTCAAAGACTAAAATGATATTGAACAGAAAACATATTTTTCTGTCATTGTATTTGTAATAAATGTAAATGACATAAATTCAATGCTAGTTCCTTCATTTTTCTACTTGTATATCATCAATTCAAATTCTGTCCGCGTATTTAATTGCTGTTTTGAAAAATGTTGAAATACAGAAAATTATTAAATTTACTGGCGCACTGCAACGTTTTAAGATAGTTATTTTCTGAACTAATTTTGAAGAAGCATTTAAATCAATAATTTTTTGACATATTTAGAGTCACGTGAATTAGAGTATACACACACAAAAAAATTGTTTTAAGAAAATTTTTACAATAGAAAAATATTTACATGCATTTTGGTCAAAATATGAAGAAAGAATGGTATATTTTCAGAACATTCTCCCCTTTTTTACGAAAATTGTTTCAATAATAATAATTATATATATATATATATATAATACAAAAATAGTTATAAACCTAACTTAACTATAGTCATAATAGAATAGTCTTAGCCACAGTAGTACTATAGCAAACTCCTGGCCTTATGAACCAGGATTGTAGGCTTAAACAATGTTTTTCGGCCAGCCAACCTTCACCTGAATTTGCCAATACTCTGGACCATAGGGAAAGCAAGAAATTTCTAGAGAAGTTTAACTATTATTATAAAACCATAATCTATTAATGTAAAACGATAATATTATAGCCTGGAATAATTACTGAAATATTTTAAACCAAATTTAAATAGCTAGTTCAGCTATATATATCTATATATATAAAGGAGAAAAGCGACTCACTGACTGACTGACTGACTAATCACGATATCTCCGGACCTATTCAACCTACAGACTTGAAATTTGGTAGACATGTTCCTTTCATAGAGTAGACGTCAGCTAAGAACGGATTTTCCGAAATTCGAAACGCAAGGGGCGTTAAGGGGTTAAGGGGCGTTATAAATGATTGCTTCCATCTTTAAACTACTTGATGTACAATCTTGAAATTTGGTAAGCAGATTCCTTTAAGAGAGTAGAGATCCGCTACAAAATGAGTTTGGTGAAAATCGACCCCCAAGTGGCGTTGCACGGGCTTAGGGGACGTTATAGATAATTATTTCCATTTTTAAACTATTTGACGCACTGTCTTTAAATTTGATAAATAGATTCCTTTCGTAGAATAATGATCAGTTACAAAACAGGTTTTGAGAAAACAGACTTCTAAGTGGCGTTGTGGGGATTAAGGGGCGTAATAGATAAATATATCCGTTTTTAAACTACTTCACCTACCTGCTTGAAAATTGGTAGGTAAGTTTCTTTCCTGGAGTAAATATCCGCTACAAAATGGGGTTTGGGAAAATTGACCCACGAGGGGTGTTGCGGGGGCGGGGGTTTAAGGGTCGTTATAAATTCCGATTTTTAAGTTACTAGACGTACAGTCTTGAAACTTAGTAAGCAGATTCTTATTCATAGGGTAGAGATACGCTACAAAATAGGTTTCGTGGAAATTCCCCCCCAAGTGACGTTGCGGGACTTAAGGGGCGTTATAAATAATCATTTCCATTTTTAAACTATTAGTCGCAGTCTTTATATTTGATAAATAGATTTCTTTCATAGAGTAGAGATCAGCTATAAGAAAGTTTTGTGAAAACAGTCCTCTAAGTGGCGTTTCAGGGGATTAAGTGGCGTAATAAATAAATATTTTCGTGTTTAAACTACTTGACCTACCTGCTTGAAAATTGGTAGGAATGTTTCTTTCATGGAGTAAATATCCGCTACAAAACAGGTTTGGGGGAAATTGATCCCCAAGGGGTGTTGCGGGGGTGGGGGTTTAAGGGGCGTTATAAATTCCGATTTTTAAGTTATTAGACGTACAGCCTTGAAACTTAGTAAGCAGATTCCTCTCATAGGGTAGAGATCCGCTACAAAATGGGTTTCGCGAAAATTGCCCCAAGTGGCGTTGCGGGTCTTAAGGGGCGTTACAGATAATTATTTCCACTTTTAAACTATTAGACGCACAGTCTTTATATTTGATAAATAGATTTATTTAATAGAGTCAGCTATAAGAAGGTTTTGTGAAAACAGACTTCTAAGTGGCGTTGAGGGTATAAGTGGCGTAATAGATAAATATTTTCATTTTTAAACTACTTGACCTAGCTGCTTGAAAATTGGTAGAAATGTTTCTTTCATGGAGTAAATATCCGCTACAAAACGGGTCTGGAGAAAATTGACACCCAAGGGGTGTTGCAGGGGGTTAAGGGCAGATATAAATAATTATTTCTATTTTTAAACCATTAGACTCACAGTCTTGAAATTTGGTAAGCAGATTCCTCTCTTAGGGTAGAAATACACTGCAAAATATGTTTTGTGAAAATCGACCCCTAGGTGGCGTTGCGGGGGTTCAAGGGGCGTTATTGATAATTTTTTTGCATTTTTAATTAATTGGACGCACAGTCTTCAAATTTTGCTAAGCATATTCATTTCATAGAGTGCAATTCCAATACAAAAGGGGTTTTGAGAAAACAGACCCAGAAGTGGCGTTGCGGGGGCTCAAGTGGCGTTATAGACAATTACCCCCATTTTAAAACTGTTAGACGTACAGTCTTGAAATTTGATAAGCAGATTCCTTTCGTAAAGTAGAGAACCGCTACAAAATGGGTTTCGCGAATATCAACTACTAAGTTTAATTTCGGGAGATTAAGAGGCGTAATCGATAAATATTTCCATTTTTAAACTATTTGATCATCCTGCTTGAAAATTGGTAGGCATGTTCCTTTCATGGAATAAAGTTCCTCTAACAAAGAGTAAAACGAAAATTGACCCCTAAGGATGTTTGAGAGGGGTCAAGAGGGGTTACAGAAAAAAATTAATGTTTTTAATTGTTAGACCCATATACTTGAAATTTGTTAAGCATGTTTCTTTTGTTGAATAGGGATCCACTAAGAGTGTATTTTAAGCAAATCAAGTTCTTAGGAGGGGTGCAGGGGTTACTGGGACGTATTGACAAAAAAATTCCTTTTTTCGAGCTACAAGGACTATAATAATGAAATTTGGTTTGCATTTTTCTTTTGCTGAATTGAAATCCTCTAAGAGCGGTTATATTGGAAAACGGCTCTCAACGGGATTATGGGGATATTGATAGTAAAACTTCTTTTTTTCTGTTAGATTTAGACTTGAAATTTGGCTTGCATGTTCAATTTACGGAGTAGTGATCCACCGAAAATTGGTTTTGCGGGAATCCACTTGGTTTTTGGGTTACGAAAGAGCAAATATCATTCTATACCTCAATTTTAGAGATTTTTAGAAAATACAAATTAGATGAGTTCTGCCCTTTCTTTTGCGACAGTTAAAGGTATAAGTATATTTTTCAATACAATCGAATTCTTAATGCTAGGACTTAGATATCAATAATTTATACATATATATAAGCAGTAAAAATTTATAAAACATAATGCAATACCCAGCGAAGCGGGCGGGTTACAGCTAGTATATATATATATAGCAGTAAATAATTAAAAAGAAGACTACTAAATCCCAAGAATCTTAAGATCAGACCGGAAGAACCAAGAACATGGAACCATGACAAACCAAATATATATATACACTGATGTCCAAAAATTAAGCATAATTGATAATTATGTGAGTAAAGAAGGAACTGTTAATCAGAATGGCGGGAAACGTGATATTCGAGTGTAAAATGGTTATAAAATAAGAAAGCAAATCAAAAGAATGATAATAATTACTTTTATTATCCAAAGAAAACTGAGCATAGCAAAGATTCACACTTTAAAGAAAAAATGAAAGAAAACCTTAAACAAAATACTGATGCTGCAGTTTAATAAGGTGTGTGGTCACTTCTGACAGCCAGGCACGCTGCACAGCGATTTACCATATTTGCTATGAGATGATGAATGAGTTGTGGGCTCAAACGGTTCCAAGCTTACTGGAGAGCTCTCTTCAGCTCTGTAACGGAGCTTGGTGGGTGCGAAAGGACTGCAATTTGTCTCGCGAGCATATCCCATACATGCTCGTTAGGATTTAAATCAGGGGAGGTTCGCAGGCCACGACATGCGCTGAATGTTTTCCGTTTCAAGGAAGTCATCAATCAGCACCGCTCGGTAACATGGTGCATTATCATCCATGAATATGAAGTCAGGACCAACAGCACCTCGAAACCAGCGAACATAAGGATCAAGAACTTCGTCTCTGTATCTTCGAGCAGTTACAGACCCCGTGTCAAAGAAATGGAAGTCTGTGCGGTCGTTCATCATGATGCCTGCCCATACGATTACTCCCCTTGATGGAAAATGATGTCTTTCCGTTATGTTCTTGGTTCAAAACGTGTTCTTAGTTCTCTCCATATCGTTACTCGCCGATAATCACTACTCAGACTAAACCGGTACACGTCACTGAACATCGCATTGGCCCACTCTCCCACACTACAATGTTAATGTTTCAAACTCCAGTTCAAACGAGCGCGTTTATGCGCAGACGTGAGGGGAATGCAAACTGCTGGTCTTCTGGCATAAATGCCAGCATGATTGAGTCTCCTGTAAACAGCTTGTCTCGAAATTCGTATTCCTGTGGCGACTGTGAGAGCCGAACCCAGTGCTCTGGCAGTACTGCCCCTCTGACGTCGCGCACTTATTACCAGATATCGGTCTTGGCGAGGGGTTGTGACTCTTGGTCAACCTGATACTGGTTGTCGGGTAACATCTCCCGTTCTTTGAAACCTCTGCCACAGTCATGAGATCACAGACTGGTCCACATTCAGAATTCGAGACATTTCGGTTTGTGATCGTGAGGATTCTAGCGATTCTTCCTTTCGTAAAGATGTCCAATTGGCGTCTTTGTGCCATCATTCACTTTGTTTGATAGTTAACAACGTTCCTTCGCACATCAGTTGCACGAAACTTGTCTGAACTGTCTATGCTACGTAAATCGGTTTCTCCGCGTTCCGACATGCGCCCGTGTTTCGCGCAGGACGTAGTCGACTAAAATGTTTTGCATAAACTCAATGTTTCTTCTGCACCCAATAAATATCCGCAAGAAATTTGGAATAATTTTACGAATATTTACTCCATGTTTTTCGCATTTTACGATTTATGCTTAACTTTTGGACACCAGTGTGTATATATATATATAGCTGAAAGATTTCTGTACAAAGCTTGAACATGGATTTTTGAAATATATAATTTAGAAGTGCAGATTCATTCATATTTTAATACATCAACGTAGAGAAATTTTAACAAAAACATCGGTTAAATTATTAGCTCTTAAAGTAATGCGAATCTTTCAAAACTCACAGTTTGGGTTCCTTAGAGAAACCTGAATTATATTTAAACAAAATACAGAGTGATTTATAAAGAAATACACACTTTCCAGATGCTGTAAAACAATAATATTTAAAGACATGCAGCACCTCAGCGAAACCGTAAGGTAGATGTACTTTTAAAGTTTGTGTCTAGCCCCTGACAGAAGCAAAAGAAGGTGTGTCATGGGACTAATCAGTCAAAATTGTGGTGTATACTGTGGAAGAGGCTTTTTGTGTTCTTTCATTTACCAGAATGGAATCCATAAATGCTGAGAAACAGCATTTCAGAACGCTATTCGGAAGACAACCTCCAAATGGAAAATCTATCTAGCAGTGGTATGAAAATTTTGAAACTACAGAGGCTGTTAAAGTTGCTGTTCGGCTGTCTTGGACAAAGCCGAAACCGCGTATCACAGACCCTGTTGATGGAGTTGTTACCTTAACACACGATAGGGTAGAAAGGGATTACCAGCTGGATGTGTTTCGTGTGACTAAGGATTCACACGTAGAATATCTTTGACTGTCTCTGACAAAACATAAAATAGTCCCATACATTTCTCTTACAGATTGCATTCATTATCTTACATCGTTTTTGATTTATAGTGCATCGAAACTGTATACTATCGAAACTGTATACTTCTTTATGAATCACCCTGTATTAATGAAGAAGCGTTTTTTCACAAATGGATAATGTTATGAAGATTTGTCATTCTTCCTTCATTTTTTGCTTAAAAATTTAATTTAAACAATTTTTATTCTAATAATATTCTTAAAAAATATTTAATGCGTATATCCAAACTCACGTGACTCTAAATATCAAAAAATTATAATCATTTATAGACAGTTTCAAAATCACGGTTCCGAACGTAGTCGGATACCTTAAACAAACGTACTAGTTTGTGATAATGTTAAGGGTTTTACATAAAGAAAATTAGGATGACCTTTCATAAATATAAAATCGATCATTTAGTAGAGTTTCTAAGATGTATGAAGCCATATGTAACAAAAATTAATGTAAACTTTTTGATGAGCTAAAAAGAAAGCTATGTTAGGATGTGTAATTTGAAAAGTAAATTATTTCTCTGACTATTTCGGGGGTTTCGCCATTTCCATTTAATAACAGTCATTATACCCTTAACTAGTTTGATCGTACACACGCTGTACAAGCAATAATATTTTCTTATTTCTATCTTTGATATGCACATATTTTTAATACTTATATTTAGATTGTTAGCACTAGTGTGTTTTTAAGCGGTTTAGTTTGTCCATGGTACTGAAATACTTCTCATCTGTGATTTTCTTTGTGGTGAAGGTGGGAATTTTTCATTGTTGGCTGGAATTTAAATTCTTGAAAATAATCGATAAGGAACAGGGATTTGCCTGAGAAAAAGAATGGAAAGACAATAAAAAAAACAATATTATCTCTGTCCCCATTGCAATGTAAGACTTAGTTTTACACTATACTCAAAATTACGAGTGCATATAAGTATGAACACACACAAAATCCTCTACCGTTTGAAAAAGGGGTACAAGCATGATATTTTTGTAAATATGAGAGAAATTCTTTTAAGAGAGATACATGACACATTCTTCATAGCATGGGCAGTGTGCTTATAAAAAGCAAGCATTTAATGGTTTTTGTCTTCCATAATGTTTCATAAAAATAGTGTGAAAACTTTTAAATAGAAAATTGAAATAAAATTCTTCCATTTTCGTATCCGATTAAGTATTATGGTTATTTATTTACAATAAAAAAGGTGCCTTTTTTTGAATATTTTGACCAAAAAAACTGACAAAACTTGAGTGATACAAAAGTAAAATTTTAAGAGGATTTTTTTGTCGTTTATTAATACATAAAAATGTTAACCATGCAAATAAAAGTCAATTGCATATAAAAACTGACCATTGCGTTTATCATAGAATCGTAGGGCTGTAACAAACCTCTTTCATTATTCTATAGAACACAAAAATGTGGATTTCAAAATGGGAAACATAGGCCATGGAGGAGGGGAGGAATGATCGATTCAAGTGAAATCTGAAATCAGCTGTTTCTGTTAAACTATACTGCACTCTATAAGAAAATTAGCTCAGATTTAATAAGCTATATTATAAATATGCTTTATTCACAATGCTTATAGCTTTCACCGTAAGCCATATGATTTGAAATAAACTAAAATCTTTTTCTTCATAGCAATTGTTAAGTAATAGCTGAGATGCACCAGAGTTCATACCAGTGTTGGGAGATAATTGATCAATACACATTGTATTAATTAATAATTTTATCGAGTGTAAGAAACTTCCAAAGGTAAGTATGTAGTGGGAGATAAATAAACGTTCTAACTCTATCGAAATATCAAAGTTTCACGTATCTTTCAAAGACAGATCTGAAGAACTGTCTCACTGACCCTGACAATCTCCAACGGAGAAGTCCAGTTTTTATATCTAAATCTACAATCATGAATTCTTATCCAACCCGACATAATACGCAACACTTTGTCGAATAGTGTGATTTAAAACATCTTTTTACATTCTCATTTCAGTTCTTTTTAGGTAGAAATGCATATACCATAGTTCCTTCACAAAGCGTGACCCTTGTAAATCATATAGGAAGTACAGAGATTAATCGAAGAACAAAACTCACAACAGGGCTTACGTAACATCTTTTTATGCACAATAAGATATGTTTCTCCTATTTTTCTGTGAAATGTTTTGGAATATTCAACATTGATGTTCTGGGTATATTACGAATTGATAATTCTGCGAGGAACTCATTTTCGTAGCTTTCCTATCGTTCATAATACTTAACTCGGTAGTCTTTCGCATCGATGTTTCGCAGTGCTCGTATTGTTTGTCATTAAAATTCTAAAAATACTACAAAAAATTAGGAATGTAGCAATTTCTTATACTCTCTTCCCTTTGCTTTTCAGCCTGTGGGTTGAAACGATTTCATTCGATGATAATTGAGTCGGTCTCGTCTTTTTAAAGGTACAATCAGCATTTTTTACTGTTTCAGACGTATATTAAGACATTTCCTTAGCGTTATGAATCTCATAACGCTCAAAATTTATATAACTGGAGATTTTATCTAAAATTTTAGGACATAAAGTGCCAGAAACTTACATATATAACAAAGCTGTTATTAATATAATTTTAATGATTTTATTTTAGTTCTTAGTAATAAATTAGTGATAAGTCAAAACCATTTTACAATTCCTACTATTAGTTCACACTCTCCCTATACATAACTTGTTCAAATTTTCAATCGTTAATAAAATACTTTCTATTCATCCATTCAAGTTCAAATACATTTTCTAAAATTTTGTAATGGGAATCACTTGATGTTAATACAGTTTTTTGAAATATCAATTCATTAATTAAACTAAAAAATGAATAAATATAAACAAACAAAAATGATAGTTCAACAGCATGTATAGAAAGGGAAATCGTTCATTGTGTCCCTGTAGCACAATGGATTGTGCGTTGGACTTCTAATCCAAAGGTCGTGGGTTCGAATTTCTGAGAATGTGGGGTTTTTTTCCCTATACTAATCTATTAGAATTTTTTTAATTTAATGAATGAATAAACAGTAACAAACAAACAAAAATAGTCTATCACCATATATCGAAAGGAAAATGGAAAATTGCAAGGAAAGTCGCTATCGATTTTGTCACTTAATATTGTGATTTTGTCATAAGTATATACACATTTATATAATTGTAACTATTTAATAAAAAGTTATTAAAATAAAATGCTTCCCTTTGTTGACCAAAGTAGGAATTGGCTTAATTTTTTTAATCATTATTTTACTTTTGTTCCTAAATCTTTAAAAATAAGTAGTTTCTAAAATTTTGGGATAAATTCTATTTTTAAAAGTAGTTGACAAAGATTCAATCAACCGTATATATATTCCAAAATCACTTATTACTAAAAAAATTCTCTTATTTAAGTGAAGCAGGTGTTTAACCACAACTGTGTCTACGTAAACACCAAATCAACAATACATCAAGAGACTTTTCTAAGTTTAAAAATAAATTACTAGTTGATATGAAGCAGTCATATTCTAAAAAAAAAAGCACGCTATAGATTACATAATCAATTCCTTACATATCTTCATAAAACTGAGAATCAACTGGGTAATAGTTAAAGATGGTTACCTCGATACTATTTTTAAAAATATGCGCTTAATGAGACTACATAAAAATTTGATCTTGAGTCCCCCTTATTGCCTTGCTATACAATCAATATAGGAAATACATATGCTTCTTAACATATCACAAATATGAAAAACTATTGAAATTCTACGAAATTCAATTTTTTTTTGCTCAAAAATTTAATTTAAATTTAAAAATACAAATAGCTTTTTCTCAAATATTCATATAAATTCTTCATGAATTTCTTTACAAATAAAGCTTATTCAAAATATCCTTCATGTTAATTATACTGTAGCATGAGCACAAAATCATACAATCTCTTGAAAAAAATGGAAGCATATAAATTACTTTTTGCACAACTTATATTTTTAATCAGGTGTAGAAATAGTTACCACTTTCAATGTTACATCAAACGACTTGTGTATTAAAAACTCTAATTTTATAATTATATATTTATAACCACTAATTGATTTTTAAGAAAATAGGAATTAATATACTTATATATAGAATTAATTTTTGGAATAATATAATTTAAATCTAGAAAGTTTAAAATTCAAAATCCGTTGTACAATGTTTTACGTAAACTCATTGACTTTTTTTGTATTTGAAACTATAGTATTTTAAAGCTACATTTTAGTTATCTTTCAAAAAATTTCTTTGTATTGTTTTATTTTTTAAATTTTAAATATTTTTAAATACTTAATTTTTTTATTTCGTGAAGAATAATATGTCATAAGCTTATTATCTAAAATACATACGGTGAATCCAAAAGTGTTTGTACACTTGCAATTTTCGATAAAATATAATGCTTTCGTCTAATAAAAATGAATGCATCGGAATTGTAATTTTCTTATGATATCTGCAGCTTGTTCTTATTGAAATAACAAATCAATTTTAAATGATAACATAACTATTATTTTTAAAAGTTAATAATTAAAAAGTACTCCACAAAAGTCTTTGTAAGCTTAAAAAAAAATTCCCCACATCTTTTTAAATATTGTATTTTTTTTGTAATTTAGTATTTAGTAGGATATCTTTTTGCATCCACAACAGCTTTTAAACGTCTTGGTTATAGATTTAATCAGTTTTTTTTTTCTCTCTCTCTTTCTTTTTTTTTTTTTTGTAATTTTTACATCGATATTCCTCTATTCATCTGTGTGATCATTGTTTTTACTTCACACTTTTTGTCGTGTTTTCTTACTTTAAATTCAAATTTTCACTAAATACGTTTTACTGGGCTTAAATCAGGTGATTTAGGGAGGGTTTTCAGAATTTGGGGACAGTTATAGAGACACCAGAGGCGTATGTTAACAGCTTTGCGCTAGGGGTAAAAAAATGAAGTCTTCTCCAGTACCCAAATTTTGGGCAGATAATTTCAATTGTTCCTTAAAATATTTAAATAAAGCTTGAGATTCTGTACCATAAAAAATACCAAATTACTTAATCCTGAAGCCGATTTACACTCACACTCAAACTTGTAGTTTTATTAATGAATGTTTTTAGTGGCAAGAGAATGAGAGGTTTTTTTTACGTCACATTATAAAGCGACACGATGGCTATTGGTGACGGACCTGGTGAACATTTGTCAAGTGACGAGTACAACATATGAACCGGCACCCTTCTCTCCAAACTTTCACGACACGCCAACGGAAGGACTTTTTGATCGACCGACAAAACAGACAACAGCACCTTTTACAAAGAGGCTCCTCATTGAGACCAAAACTCAAATCTACGATACGTTTTTAGAGAGAGACTAACACTTGAAATCCAAGAAACTGAAAGGCCTTGAAAAAAACTGGCAATTTAATTTTAAATGTTTTCGAAATAAGTAACTATGAACAATCAGTGGCTATGAACACTGATCTAAAGCGCAATTTGCATACGAATACTCTCCCTCATTCTCTGTAACGCATTTGAGTCTTCAACAATGAAAACATAATCTATTCATCGATACACAATTATTGCAAGAATCTATCGATTCACAGGATCTGAAATTGCTGAACGAATGATCAAAATCAAATATTACCAGAGAATTCTATTAATAAACTTCCGATGAGAAAATGCAGCTCAGTATGAAATTCCCTACGGTATGTATGATATAAGGAAGTTTTTTTTTTCACGCCTGGAGTTTATTTCTTTCAAAAAGAAGCCTCTGAAACAACAGATGGTGTGGTTTTCACTTTTCATTTTATTATCAATTATTTTCTACGAGCTCTCAATCTCAAGAACAAACAAAACCTTATTATAATTCACAAATGTAAATTTTAAAATATAAAGATATATTTCAAAGGTATTTTTAAAAAATTTGTACCATATTTGAAAAATTTACTTAAAAATTCACATTGAATAAAATTATCAATATCATTAATAACAACTTTAAGTTATGTTGCTTAAAGAAGATTCGCATAGACATTCAAAATTCAAGATATTCATATTTAATCATGCTGCGTTCGAAACCTTTATTTTTAAGGTACTTCTTTATCAAAATTGTTTAAATTAACTAAAACTCAAATTAAGTAAAGCAAAATGTTGGTATGACAAAATTACATTTCAAAGGGCAAGTTTTATACAATTGTCTATACAATATTCTAATAGTTAAAAAAAAATTATTGAACTAAAATTTCTCTTGTGAAAATTTTTTCGAGATTGTTACTTATGCTTAATTTTTAAACGTATTATTTATTTCAATAATCAATTTAAATAATGTATATGCTTCAAACTTTCTCTTTTAACCTTCATTCTTAAGATAAGTGATATTCAACCTCTCAGACCGTTTTGTTTTTATTCACTTTCAAGGACTGGTTTTCATTGAATTTTGAATAAACATTTTTTTTTACATCTTTCAAACCAAGAAAATATTACAAAAAAAATATATATTTGTGAAGTAACTGTACGATAAAAAACTCGGTAGTATATAAAGAGATAATATTTACACAAAAAGGTATTAAGTTTTCAGTAAAAAAAGTGTAATTAATACATGCTCTACGAAATAGTGATAATTGATTATTAATAAAACATTGCTTAGCAAACTGTAACCTGAGCTAACTGCATTTTATATCTGTGTATTTTTTTTATTCTTATTTTACTAATAAATAGAAAAAGGATTTTTTAATATCAAGGGAATGTGTGTGCTATTAACCTGAAAATGAATGCTGAAAATGCTTTAGTATATGAAAAAAAATTCAAATTTTTTTAAAAAGAACTATTATCTATTAAAAAGACGTTATCTACATTTTTTGCTTAGAATTATAACCGAAGTTTTTGCTATCTAGCATAAAATATAATGCTTCCGAATTAAGGTCAGAAAGATATGCTCCACTGCAAAGTATTACACCTTAAAGATAATATAAGTTTAAAACACTTGTTATTAAAATGGCTGACACAAGCAGTTTTTCTAAACATTTCTCCCTTTTAACGCTGTGGAAAAGTGTGTGTGAGCCTTGATGGCGATTTTTCGCCAGTCATTATTTCCAGACTACCCATTATGTGTTATTGTAGAAGTCAGATCAGACTGTGTTTAGAGTTGTGCTGTTGCAGACACCGATCAGTTATACCTTTGATTCTTAAAAAAACGAAGTAAAAGAAAGGGATCCATCTGTATATATTTAGATGTTATTTAATTATAAAGATAATTGTAATTCTCTATGAAAATTTCTTATAATTAACCTAATTTGAACATCCAAAAACCCCGAGTCTCTTTAAGCCGAATTTAATAAAAGTCTTATATAATGATTTCAGTAAAACACAACTATTTTTTTTTTACCTGGATCGCTGTTGTTATTATAACGAAGTTATATAGGAGAAAAGTGACTCGCTTATCACGGTATCTCCGGAACTATAAAACCTACAGACTTAAAATTTGGTAGGCATGTTTCTTTCATATAAGGGAGATCTACTAGGAATGAATTTTGCAAGAATCGAGCCCCAAGGGACGTTATAGATAATTATTTCCATTTTTAAACTATTAGACGTACAGTCTTGAAATTTGGTAAGCAGATTACTTTCGTAGAGTAGAGAACTGTTACAAAATGGGTTTCCCGAAAATCATCCCTTCAAGTTTCATTTCGGGGGATTAAGGGGCGTAAGAGATAAATATTTACGTTTTGACTATTGTTTGCTTATTTGTCGTATTTCATATTATTATTTTTGATATTATTAATTGATATGTTGATCCATAATTAATTAAAAAATTAATAAATCAATCTTATTTATTTATCTTTCTTAATTGAGAAAAAAAAATATTAAATAAAAAAAAAAAAATGGATGCGAGAAGAATTGATTATAACGAGGAATACTAACGAAAAGGAGAAAACGTAACAATCAAACTACATTATATCAATTTATGAAAATAACTGACCTGATTTTTTTTAGAGTTTTCTATATGGATTGCTCTAAGGACGCTTAATCTTTTATATTTTCAGTTCGTCCGAACGAATTAATGAACCTTTTTCATAGTCTTCTCCGGCAATATCTTCACTGATAACTAATTTGTCTCCTTCTTAATCAACTCGTAGTCATCCTTTCTTTCATTTCATTTCTCCTTTTATTTTTTCAACTCCTAACGAAACATTTGTTTGCATAGTACTTTTGGCTTCGCGAGATGGTTAAAAAAAAAAAAAAAAAAATTATAAAGGTAAGCATAAAGAATTCCTTTCATGAAACGGTATTCCTCTAACAAAGAGTGTTGCGAAAATCGATCCCGAAGGGGTTTGCGAGGAATCAAGGGGAATTATAGAAAAAATTCCTATTTTTGAATTGTTACATCCACATACTTGTAGTTTGTTAAGAATATTTCTTTTGTTGAATAGAGATCCACTTAGAATGGATTTTGCAGAAATCGACTCCTGGGGAGTTGAGACTTACTAGGGCTTTATTAACAAAAAAAATTCCGTTTTCAAACTACTAAGACAATAGTAATGAAATTCAGTTTGCATGTTTCTTTTGTTGAATTGAAATCCGCCAAGAACGGTTATTTTGGAAATCGTCTGTCAACGGGGTTACAGGGCGTATAGATAGTAAGAATTCAGGTTTTGTTTTTTGTTTTTGATTTAATCTTGAAATTTGGCACGCATGTTTATTTTACGGGGGAAATATTAGCAGGAGAAGGAGCAGTTATTTTAAGAGATCTACTGAAAATTGGTTTTGCTGAAGTCCACTTGGTTATTGGGTTACGAGAGTGCAAAAAAACATTCTACTTCAATTTCAAAGATTATTAGAAAGTATTAATTAGAATTTCCGTCCTTTTTATATCAAGAGGCGAGAGTTACCGAATAAGAATTTTTTTTCAATGCAATAGAATTCTTAATTCTAGGACTTAGATATCCATAATTTATATATATATATATATCAATATGCGTATATATAAATAAACAGTATATATTTATATAACGTCGTGAAATGTCCAGCAAAGCGGATGTGTAACGGCTAATATATATGCAGTGGTGGTTAAAATTATGGTCACTTTTTAAAATTGTTTTATTTTTTAAGTTTGTATGCTTATAGAAATTGTTGCATTGCACAAAATATAAAGTTTATATATCATTTTTAAGAAATGATATATACTGAATTCAATACTATAAACTAAACTTAAATATCTGCAATGCAAAAAATGTTATACTGCAATATATTTATCAATATTTCTTACATACTGAGGATAACAGTTAGTTATCAGTGCTTAGTGGGGTTGCCTTTATTTTTTATTAAAGCTTCACATCGATGTTTTATTGAGCTGAAAATACTTTTAAGCTCTTTCTTAGTTGTTACAGGATCCAAGAAAACAATTATATTCTCAATTAGTTCCTTTTCATTTTATGGGTACCTCGTTCGGGCAAGAGTTTTCAAACGGTGCGACAAGTTTTCGATGGGATTGAGGTCAGAACTGATTCGTGGCCAGTACAACAACAATATTTAGTCAAGAAACAATGACATGAAGTAAAAGAGTAGATTGGACACCTTAAAAACATGTGTGACGAGAAAGTGGTCTTTCATATGTTAAAATTACGAGGTAGGTGGGTCGTTCAGTGACTACATCTGAAAACTGAAATATTTGCTTAAGATGTCAGGAGAGAAATTAAATAAAAAAAGGCCGAAAAGGGTGCACCACATCCGTTAATAATAGTAGTGTCTCCAATATAGAAGAATGTCATCAACAGCCGTCAGAAGTTATTTGAACAATGCTATGCTTCTGTCAGTACAGAGACAACCAGGAGAAGATTGGCAGATGTTAGACTAAGAAGTAGATGTCCACGAAAATAGGATTTTCTCAATTTACAGCAGTGCTGAAAAAGATTACAGTTGTCAAAGAAATACATTAATCGGACAAATGATTAGCGATCACAAGTTATATGGGGGGATGAAACTAAGATATCGTTATTCGGTAGTGATGGCAGAAAATATGTAAGATATAGAATATGAGAAAGGCTACATCGTGATTGCATCCAGGCAATTGTGAAGTACCCACATAGTTTTATGATTTGGCCATGCATATCAGCAGATGGTATTGACCGTCTTCATATCATCTATGGGACACTGAGTGTCAAAAAATACATTGAGACCATTCTCGAACCTAACTTCTACCTTCCATCAAGGATCTATTTACCCCCAATAATGCTTCATTTATCTTCAATAAGATTCTGCTCCTTGCCATTCAGTAAAGTAACCAAAAGACTGGTATTGTTCAAAGATCGTGGAATGTTATCCTTGCCAAGAAACATTCCTGACCTCAATCCTACCAAAAACTTGTGGCACCGTTTGAGAACTCTTGTTCGAATATGTTAAAACTATTCGAATAGTCTTGTTAAAACTATTTTCAGCTCAATGAAACATCGATGTGAAGCTGTAATAAAAAAATGAAGAATACCCCACTAAGCACTGATAACTCCCTGCTATCATCAGTATTTAATGCATACCGATAGTTATTGCATCATAACATTTTTTGCGTTGTAATATTTGAATTTTGTTGTTTGTGTTGAATTTAGTAGTAAACTGTCTTTGAAATTATATAACAAACTTTGCAATTTGTGTGACGCAACATTTTCTATAAGCATACAAACTTGCAAAACATAACAATTTTAAAAGTGTCCACAATTCTGACCACCACTGTATATATTTATGACATAAATTTTTGTTATGATGATATTTTTATTTCTTCGTCAATAAATGTTATGATTTATAGATAGGTAGTTTTCTGATTCTACTTGACTTTGGAAATTGATTCTTTGAAAGTCTGACTCTTGATCATGAAGTAATTATAATTTACTCTTTATTTTTTATTCGATAACAACAATCCGTAATTCTTTTTCAATTTTAACAAAACTTCTAGTCAATACTAGGCAGACGGTAACCTTTGAAACAATATTTTTTAGGACAATTCTATACAGCACCAATAATTTAAAAGGACACACATTCCACAGAATCGATACCCACTATCTAAATAAATTTGGTAAGCTTTGGTTGTAATAAGACACTAGCTGAAGTAAGTATTAATGTCACTATAATATTGTAACTTAAGGCATATGATTCCATAGAATGTCGTCAAATACTAGTTATAGCTGCTGTTTTTTACTTTGCTATTAACAGTTATAGAGCTTTCACAGAAATTATTCAATACAATTTGAAAATTAAGCAATTCTTTAGTTAGTTAAAAGTATTGGACAACCATATTAAGTTCCCCAAAAGGAAAGGAAAGTACCTATCCAAAGTTAAGTACAAGTTCAGAGAAGTAAAGTCTACTAACTGGGAATTTAAATATTAAACAAAATGCGTGTAAGCCAAATTATCTGTAACTGAATGAAATTGGAGGGGGGGGGGGGTTAAATGAGATATGGTACTAAAATGAATACACGAACAGCAGGTTTTTTTTTATTAGATTGTAATGGTTCTCCACCTCCTCTCAATTTAACTATCAGACCCGATTGTTTTGTGCTCCAGAGATTGTAACTCGAACTCTTACCTTACAGTAGAAGTATTTGTCATGACAAAAAACGTTAAGAAACAGCTACAAACACAAATGATCAAGTTAATGAATTTATTTAACTAACTTTCCCTACTTGAAAGTTACGATGAAGATCAACTAATACTTAAATAATCTAAACTCCCACTTACTTGAACAATTTTCAAACACTAAGATAAGTTGCTCCCTCATATTGACAGAGGCTCCTAAGACTATGTTAAGGTCTCAGATCTCATCTCTTATCCGAGAGCATTCTAAAGCTACTTCAACATCAAAGCCATTAAGTGCCTGGTTTTAGGCAACAAACTAGTTGATTGATCCAATTTTTAAAATATCCATACTGCCTATCACTTTCTCAACTCACTCATCACCCTTCTCAACTAGCACACAGGTATCTATTTTCACTCTTATCTTTCTCTCACGCTCTCGTTTATATCTTAAAGCTAATCTGCATAATACGATTCAATTGTAAGTAGGTGAAAATTAAATCATGTCACACTCTTTTTTTAAAAAAGCTACCCCATGCTAAGCTAGAAAAAGAGTTATGTAATAGCCCGCTGCAACATATATAGGCAATATTTTTCATTAAAATTTCAAAATTCTTTTTTCATGGCTAAATCTAATTATGTGTACTTTTTTTTATTCTTATTTAAATAATAACTATACGAAACATTGAGCAACATTTCCGAATATCCATTTGCATATTTAAAACCAGCATTAAGGCAGTTAATAAAATATTAAATTACTTAAATCTTTACTACTGGAATCATTAAATTTGACATGCATATTTCATTTCGATGTTAACTGCAATTAACTGTTACATATCACTAGGTATAAAAGCGCTCGAGAGGATTCGTTATTTTAATTCCCACTCATTGTGAGAAGCAATTTTATTGTTGTTGCTAATGCCACCTCTCTAACGTAGTCAGATCGAGGCCCACGAAATTCATCATGACATCGGGCTAGATTGTACACCTGTCGTTAGTCGCAGCTTTGAGCACCATACAAGTGGCAGTACGATTTGGTTCGGTTCCTCCCCAATTTTGAGCGAGAACACCCTGGGAGTGGTCAGGGGCCCTCCACCTCTCTTCTTTTTCCACCAACCTCGTGAGAGGACTTGCGGCTCGATGGCTATTTAGAGTACCCCCATGCAGCGAAGGCACTATACAATTACAAACATCCATGCCTTCTCCGGGATTCGAACCCATACTTTACGGCACAGCAGTCAGCGTCGCTAGCCACTATAGCGGATGGGCGACTTAATTTTAATTTAACAAAATTGACTCGCTTTTTTAAAAATTTTGTTTGAAAGTCAGAATAATCAATAATTTAATTAAAAATTACTAATTTTTTCTAACATTCTGCTGATGTGAATTATATAGATCTTCAAAAATTCAGAACAAAAATATTCTTCGGGAATATAAATTAATCACTGAATATTGAAGAGTAATTGTGAGTATACAAATAAAAAATAGGACGTCATACTTTACAGAAAAAATACAATGCTCTTAAAATATGAATTACTTATGATCTGGTACAAAAATGTGAGTGTTATTTTTATACAATCTGTATATATAAAATGGATGTCTGTGTATATATGACCTCAAATCACTTCAACACCGATCAATCGATCACTATGAAAATTGGCATGTATATGCATTTATTGGGAGAAGGCTTTTTGTGCTATTCTCTTTGCTGCAGCTCCCCACCAGGTGGCGCCACACAATATCGACTTCTGCACCGTTCAAACAATCACCAAGTTGCTAACTTGGCTCTATCGCCAAAATTTCGCTATGTTTCCATTAAATCGCCATTATAATGTAAGGAACGGCGTTGCTTGCAAATATTACAATTTTAAAATAAAATAAATACAACAGAAAGTAATATTAACGTATTACACATCCAGTTATAAATTATTTGTACTATTTTAAGCGATCATTACACAAAATTTGTAACAATGTGTTACTTTTACTGAGCAGAGATCACCTTAGGAAGGTATTTTCAAAAATCGACCCACAAGAGAGTAACGGACGTTATAAATAAATAAATTTCTTTTGATCAGCTAATCTTCTTCAAAATTAAAATTTAATAAATACGGTTTTTTTTCCAGCTTAGGTATGCAGAAAGCTTTTTTTTTTTTGTTTAATTTGCAATTCACGTAAAATTAAACCATTAAAAACTTTTTAATCCTTCAATCTGTTTTGTTTAATTTTTCAATTCATTCGTGCGAAGAACGGGTACACCAGCAAGTAATAATATACATAAGCATTAAGAAATAGAAGTTCATAAAGCTAGAAGAAATTCTTTGTTAAATTATTGGTCAATCGATGGCGAAACTTTCCTGCTCATCTAATTTAATGTGTGTCTGTTCAGCAGCATTTAATATCATATTAAATATAGTCGAAGAATCCGTTGATAAATTATTGCACTTAAATTATCTTAATGAGTAATAGTTCTGTATACAAAAATTTATATCGTTATTTTTGGTTCACTAGGTCTACTTTCTGAAAACACAAAGTAAAAATGTTATAACTGTGAGCAGCGCTTAAAAAGATAAAAAAGAATACTAAGTTTCAAAAAAAAAAGATAAAAAAAAAACTTTAAAAAAAACCGATTAGATAATATATCAATGCGATGTAAAATTTTAAAGCTGCTTCATGAAAAGTTTAGCGATACGATCTGGGTCTATCTCATAAAACTATATGACTGTCAAGTAATTGTTCTACAGTCGGATATGGGCTGAATCCGATTGCCATATTTATCAAGTTGTTAACCTATATCCACCATATTTAAATATTTAGCCAAGTTTGATTTCGATTTAAGAATGTCCTTTTTAAGACAGCATTTATAGATAATTTCCTACGCAATGGCGTTACGCAGATTATTAGCCTCCCCTCTTCCTGGAAAGTCCGGTTTTGTACTTCAAGCGGGATCTTACGAAGGATTGCGAAACCATAACTTTTGGGCCCCCTAGAGCCCGAAGCTCTCCCCTAAGTACCCCTCACTTTAAAATTACATAGAATAACCATTTTACGAATACTCTAATGATACTAAGCAGGAATATTCTTTTAAATCCTCTCTTCTAAGATATATGGCAGCACGGGTTCTATGATGAGTATTTTAGCGGGGAAGACGAATAGTTTTATGGCAGAAGTTACGTTTTCAGCTGGCATTTTGATCGGATTGCGAAGATTGTCATTTTTGTTCCGAAAAAGTAGTTAATTTCGAAAAAGATAAGTGTCTTATTTTTTTGTATGTTAATGAAGACCTTAGAAAACGATTTGACTATTTATTTTAAGTGAACAGTGTATGTAGTTAATTTTACAGTTAAATATCTTTAATTAATTAATTAGCTCTAACGGATTAAATTTCCCAAAGTTGAGTATTTTGTTTATGTATATCCCTTGATTTTCAATGTAGTGATTCAAAAAAAAAAATATATATTGCATGAAAAAAAGGGCAGTGAATCATAATGCGGTAGATAAAAGGTTAACAAAAAAAAGTGAAATAAAGAGGTTTTTATTAAAAATTTTTTACCCAAATGACTAAATTAAAAGTTCACAATATAGCTTTTATACTGTAGCTAATTCTGCAAATGAAAATATATTACATTGCTGGTTAATACCTCAATTTTTGTAATAACAGTTTAATTATTTAAGAATATTTTACATCTCATGACAATTTGTGTTCAGGTACGTTAAAAATAATAAGATTCTAATACATAAAATATTTTTTTTCTATTCCTTTATATACAAATTAATTTTTTAAAAAAAATCAGTTAAGAAGATGCTATTGAAGAGACATTAGTTCATCACAGGCCGAGCATTTTTTTAAATGCTGGCTGGGTGGCTCAATTGATTTGGCACTGCCTTGTATGCCCAAGTTTGCGGGTTCGACCACGGCCCAAGTCGGAGGTTTTTCATGATACAAAAAAATCGACAGCTTTCAAGATGTATGATTATCCTGCGGGTTAAAGAAATCTAGAGGACCCGTTTGGCTTGGATGCTTTTAGCAAATCTAAATTCCTAGCACAGTTTCGTGGGTTTCGGAGCTCAGGTGCCTCCCTCTTGGGAGGTACCTGATTAGGTGTAAATCAGGTGAGTTTGCTGTCCGGAGGAAAACGGTATACTTATTCTGGTGCTTTTCGAAGTGTGCACATTCACTGCCAGCTGTCTGACAATTTGCATTGTTCTGCTGGTAGATGCCATCATCCTTATGAAGAACAATGCCCATATAGAGGTGGGCATGATATGCAAGGACAGATGCATACACTTATTGATCCATCGTGCTTTCCACAATGATGAGCGAGCTCGGAAAATTCCAGGAAATCATTCCCCAGACCATAATGCTCTAGCTTTCAGCCTGGATCGTTCCGGCAATGGTTGAAGGGTGTTTGCTTTCAGAGGTTTCACTCCGTATACCCCAACGTCCATCCATCCGATAGAGCAAAAAACAAGATTCATCGGAAACCTCTACCTGACGTCACTCAGTGGACCTCCAGTTGCAGTACTGGTGTGAAAATTCCATCCTTCATTGCCGATGAACAGCAGTCATTATAGGTGCATGAACCAGGCGTCTACTTCTGAGTCCAGACGCAGTAACGTTTACGGAACAGTAGTTTTGGAAACACTGTTAATAGCCCCTTGGCTCATCTAGGCGGTCAGTTGCTCAGTGGTAGCACGTCTTTTTACACGAACTCATCTCCGTATTCGTCGTTCACCTCTGCCATCTATGGCCATTGGTGCACCACATTTGCCACGTCGCTAATTTTGTGTAGTCCTATTTTACCATGCACGATATACTTTTACTACGGTGGCATGCGAACAGTTCACAAACTTAGCCGTTTCGGAAATGCTTCCACCCTTAGCATGAAGCCAATGATTATGCCCTTTTTGGACATCAGATAAATCGATCGGTTTCTGCATTATTCCAATGATTACAATGTCTTCTTCACACAACCTTCATATACGCTCAACTGCTCTGTGCTGTCACCTGCCTTCTGTGATTGGATTTTTGACGTTGACGTCGAAAGTACGTGGTGGTCATATTAATGTGACTGTACTGTGTATAAGTATAATGTCAATTTTGAATCCAATAGAGAGAGAGCATGTGATTGCATTTTTCATATGACTGTTATAAATTTAGTCTATTAACCTAAAAGCATTAATAGGATGTTTTTCATAAAATCACGTGACCAAAGCCATTTAAAAATGCTCGAGAAGAAAGAAACATAAGGCTTTAAAAATTTTTTGAAGGTGACGAATAAAAATTCATCAAATGTTTTCCTAGGTTTAACATCGCATTTATTACGGTCTGTAATTGCCACAAAATAATTCACGAAAATGTTCCTAATCACGCATTTCTTTGCATTGCACAATATATACGGATAGAAAAAATCTGATCATTTATTTTATCTCATTCAAAATTTTTCCGAGGTATGAAAAAGTTTTATTATTATGATGATTTACTTATGGATCATAATAATAATTATGTTGAAGATGAAACGAAAGACACGAATTTATGATGAGCTGTTCATATTATTCAGTTATGGAAGTTTTCATAAAGTATGTCATTTCTTTTAAAAAAAACATTATTGAGATATAGGTAGGAGTAAAATTTTTATGCTCATATTTTCTTTATTCTTTTAAGAAATGATTTTTATGACCAGGGCATAACGAGCAGATATAAATTTTGATCTCTTTTTTTTGTGTGTTAAAATTTCGCGTTATGTGCTGGAATATATAGTAGTTACAAAAGCTCCAATTTTCTTGGAGAGACCGAAATACTCTCCTTATATCATTAAAACTAGATATTAATACTTTTTAAAAAGAGTTGTGTGTACTAATCTCTTTCATTCATATTCTGAATAGAGATTTCACATCAATTGGAAGAATAACGAAAACTCTATGGATATAAATTAATGACATAATTTTTCATTTTTTGTAAAAAATTCTTGTAAACTCATCTTCTAATCCATTAACTATAATTTTTAAATATTAACTCTACATCATTCAAGTCCTGTAATATTTTAAATTCTCAATATTTCAATACGTTTTTATGACATCATAACTTACATAATCATTTACAACATGTGTTTGAATGTCATTTTTGTGATCATTCTATAAACAATAAAAATGTAACGTATTAAGCCTGAAAACTAACTGTACAGAGAGCAAAAAATGATGTGTAATTTTTTCCTAATAAAAAGCTGCAATAATTGAAATAAAAGTATTTGGTATACAAAATAGACAAGTATAAGTAAATAAGAGAGTAAGTTCATATATATAATTAAGGTTTATAAAATAATAAAGTCAGAATGTCATTATAACAATATTTCCAACAAAATAGACTATTACCTCCACAATTATTCATTTTCAACATATTGGGGTGATATTATAACATTGTAACAATTTTCTGTCTATTCTAATGTTTAACAATAGATAGAGACAGCCTTATGATAATCAATTTCATATCGGCGAAAGAAACAGCCCTTGTCCTGCTATCGCAGTAACTTAAGCAGATGAATAATAGATTAATTTCAGAATAAATAAAATAAATTACTCACACTTTTTCTGTGACGGTTCAGCACATTCTGTACTTGAGTCGATCATTTTCATTAACTTAAGAAATGTTTTATGTTTTGAAAAACGCTTACAAAACTTTAAATAATTGTGAAATTTTGCATTCAAATTTTTATTCTGCTGCTTCACCAACAAAGATTGAAATAAAAAGATCGTTTTATCTGAAAAATTTGACATATATGCAAGATTAATCTTGGAGATGAAAATGGGAAAATATTACAATCAGTTGATTAAATATCATAAAAAAGTGATAAGGAATGATTAGACTCTATATATAGTAGATTTAAAATGTGCACATCATTTAAAATTTTTCACGAAAGAGAAAAGTTGAAAAAAAGTGCGTAATTGTTGTGACAAGATTAAGCTTGATTTGATTTCGCATGAATTTTAACATTCAGTTTCAATTTTTATTATTTGACCTAAATTTTAAAAACTTCAAGAGATTACAGTCCCTAATCTTTAAATATTAAATAATAGCAAAAACATTCAAAACAAAAATACATCATTAATATACATTTATATATATTTATATATTTCAAAATAGTTTTTGAAATCTCTCGTAAAAATTATTTATATGTAAATAGAAGCTTCACACACATTTTTAGAATTAGTAAGAATTTTTTAATTTTAGAATTTAAATTATTTCCAATTTGAATTATTTAAAATATAAAACAAAATGATACAAAACATTTGAAGATAATTTGCTTTAAAAAGCAGTAATGTAATTTTCAAATTTTAGGGATTACTTTTCTTTCGTATAAAACGTTAACAAAAACGAATAAACTTCAGGCATTATAGTATTACATCAGCATGTGAAAAACATTTTTCATAATCAACTAATTTATTGATTTATAGACACAAAAGAACTACATGTTAGGAAACATTTTAACGGATTTCTATGGCAGATATTAAACTAATTTTACTACACTTGCTAAAAATAGGACATATGCCAATATCAAAATTTTAAACGGCAAATTATTTTTCACATTAAATATTAAAAAGTAATTAAAATATCAGATTTTTTTCCTTTTCGCAAGCATTTATAATATTTGTTAATGTCACTATTTTAAAATAAAAAAATCAATTCATAAAAAATATTATTTTCTGATATATCATACAAAGCCACATGTTATAACTTTTCTCTCGTATTATATTGAGTGCATTTATTTGAATAAATAAATAACAATATTCATTTCAAGCATTTTCTATACTTATTTTAAAATTATTTTTACTTACACTTTTAAAATAAATTCTATTCAAAGATAAAGAATACTTTCATGCTAAATAGATGCTCCGTGATATAATTTTTAATTGAAAACAAGCCAAAATGGAAAGGGAAATAATTAGTTGTTTTTTATACTGAATGGCATTTGAAATATAGCATAAAGTATCAAATATATAATATTGGAAAATTAATACCTATTTAAAGGAACACTCACTGCAATCGTCTGCAAAAAGCCGAGGGAAGAATATTTATTACTTCATCCAATAATAATATACAAGTCACGCCCTTTTTTACTGCACCTTTTTATGATAAAAATCCAAATGAAAATGCATATGTATTCTATAAGTCTGAGTAATTCAGAAATCCATTAACTTCAAAGAAATGCACCTGCTGATCTTTAGTAATGCATGCGCATATAGAGTCTGTCATAACGTTTATTTACATTTGCCTGTGTGTGGTCAATGATTCCTATGTTTATTTTAAAGTAATCTAAACGGTTTGCTTGAAAGATGATTCATCTTTTTTCAGACCAGGTGATTTATTCATCTTTCGAATTGAAAGTAAAATTCTTGTAAGATACTTAATCATAGTTTTTTTTCTAAATATGTTAAATACTTTAAGTTTGAAAAAAGATCAAACTATGCATTTTTGCCCATATATCCGAACTGTTTTTTTAAAAAATATATGTGCTTAAGATTACAACAAAGAAATAAAATCTTTATATTGAGGAAATTTTGCCTTTAACATTATTCAGTATATTTCTATATTTTTCGCAAGACTTCAAAAAAAAAAATATTGCTCCCAAAAATTGTTTTAATATTTTAACTGCGAATTAATCGCTTTGTGTTAAAAAACAATAGATAAAAATTGAAATGCTGCTCGTTATTGTTATTTAAAAAGCATTGTCTCTATCTCGATTAATCATAGAATTCTAAAACTGAATCTACGTCCAAATGAGAGGAAAGCATACTTATATGAACAGTGAAAAATGCATTGATTGATAACATTGATTGCCTTTCTGTAGATAATTTGCGAAAGAGGTAGTAAACAATTGGATAAGGGAAAGTAAGAGGTTATGTATTCTCAATAGAAATATACAGGGTGTTCCAAAACTTGACATCGAGCGGGAATGGGGTATGAATAGAGATCATGTGAGTTCCGAAAAAAATATAAAAAATCCATATTGCTTGTTTGAGTGATTTTTAGACACCCTTCATCGCATCATTAGGGATCTTAAACCACAAAATTTTCCAATTTTACAGTGGCTTCTTCAACATAAACTTACGTTGTCATGCTATTAACCCCAGTCACAAGTTAGTCACCCATCCAATATAATGGTTGGTGACTGAGTACTGTTCCTTAGGGCCTTGGTTCGAATCCCGGAGAAAGCGTGGATGTTTGTAACTGTATAGTGCCCCTTTGCGGCATGGGGGCTAAAATAGCCATCAAGCCACAAGTCCTCTCGAGATGTTGATGGAAAGGGAAGAGAGGTGGGAGGTCTCTGACAACCCCAGAGTGTTCTCCCTCAAAATTGGGGGGGGGGAGAGAACTGATACACAAATCGTACTATCACCTGATGGCACTCAAAGCTACGGATAACGACAGACGTACAACTTGCCCCTTGCCACGATGAATTTCGTGGTCCTTGATCTGATGTTACTGTTGATCAGGTGGCATTAAAACAACACAAATGGAGGAAAAACCTTTGCTGGTTAAGCTAAAATTAACGCATTTTGTTAGAGAGTCGGGCTTTGAGAAAATGATGTCACCTAACTTAAACTCCGTAAAAAGAAAAATATTGTATACTACCCTACGCAAATTCTTCGAACGATGGCCCATTTAATAATTTTGAAATGGTACAATACTTGAAACTTTTCTATGCATAACAATTATTGCCAATTTTTTAATAGGTTAATTCATTTAAAAAAAACAATCTTAAGCGTGTAAATCAAATTTAGCAATTCATTCAAAAAAGTGAAACGGAAAACATTTTTTATAATAATCTAATGAATTAGATGTTCTCTCTCTCTCTCTCGAAGTGTTTGCTTTCCAGCTTCTTCTAAGCCAAACGAAAATGTAACCGACCAAGAGAACTGCTTAAGAAATAAATTAAACTACTTACTCTGACTCATCAAGCAATCACCTTTAAAAAAATGCGAAGCCTACATTCGTATAGTACGTTGCTTCTCTAACTTTCAATATTTGCGACCCAATTTTCAATCAGAATTTTCATCGCTCATGCCCATACAATAGCTATGCTTCGAATGTAGTAGTAATAATGTACTTTAATGCTAATGCTACACTACGACCTTAATTATAAGCCGTACAAATTATCAAAATTTTATACGTGTTTCTTTTAAGTAATATATACTTTAAGTAGTTACCTTTCCAAGTAATAGGATAAGTATTACGTTGCTTTTACATTCTAACATTTAAATCGGAATATATTGCAAAATTATTTTTAATTAAGTATTTATTTTCTCAATCATCCATTTCTATAAGTAAAAATGTCATTAGAAAAATAGTCTAATCTCTGTTGCTCTCTATCTTATATCTTTCACAACTGGCATTTTCGTGGACCGTCTTCCTTTGAAAAAGTTTTGCTCTGCAAGTAAGCCCATAGTAAAAAATTACCATTCTTGGTTTCCAAGCTGACTTTATATATTTATACAGTCACTCCAAGCCAAACTCGGACATCAAAGAAAATCTACTAATTAAGTTAAACAATTTTAAATAAAACTAATTAGCAAAATAATTAAATGCATTTTCAATAATATATTTATTGCAGTATTAAAAACAGATAACAAAACATATAAATTATTACATTGTAACCAGAAATTATGGTAAAAAACAAAAAACTAAAATTAACGCACAATCCAAACTCGGACGGCTAAGAAGATTTTTAAAACTAGTTAATATTTCAAATGAATTAATATTTTGTATGTAATCCTTTGTTATTTATAACCATTTTAAGGCGTTTAGGCATAGATTGCACCAATTTTTCACAAAAATTAGGCTGAATATTGTCCCATTCTTGCAATAATACTCTTTTTCAACTCAGTTTTACTTGAGCGTGTTCCCGGACTTTTTTGTTGAGATGATCCCACAAATTCTCGATGGGATTTATGTCTGGGCTTTGGGGTGGTGTTTCCATGACGTGAGGACAATTATATAGGAGTCAAGAACGCACACTATAAGCTTTATGCTTGGGATCATTATCCTGATAAAATCTCCAATTATTGCCAAGCGAAAGTTTTTGCACACATTGTGGCAAATTTGTTTTTAAAATGTCAAGGTATACATTCTGATCCATCCTCCCTTCAATGAAATGCAAAGTTCCTGGGGCCAGAATTTGAAAATGATCCCCAGACCATTACTGATCAGCCACCATGCTTCACAGTTGGTTTCAAGTTTTGCTACGCAATTCCTCATTCGACTTTCTCCAAACATATGGCTTGCCATCTGATCCAAATATATTGATTTTGCTCTAGTCAGTGAATAATACTTGTTTCCAGTAAGAAAAATCCTTGTTTTCATGCTCCTTTGCAAATTCACGTCTTACTTTTTGATTTTGCTTACTTATGAAAGGCTTTTGTCTGGCTTTTCTTCCAGTGAGATTTTTCTTATGGAGCACAATTCTAATTGTTGATGGACTAGCTTTTTTCCCTCATTCATTTTCAGCAATAATAGCTATCTTTGGAGCGCTAAGGAAGGGATTTACTTTCACTTTTCTCACTAAATATCGCTCATCAGCTTTTTAAAACTTAAGTTCTTCAATGCCTTGTTCTTGCTCATGCATTTCTATGAGCTCATCCATTGTCAACTTCTGATTGTAGGAATATCCAACAGTTTTTCAACGTCTCATCACTATCTTCTAAATTTATTTGCTTTGGCAAGATCAACCACTTCTTCAGTCACTTTACTAATTTCATCAGGCTCTGATAGTAATTTCTAAATAAAAGACAATTCGGCGAGATTTGAAGATCACGTAACTTGAGGTTTGCGTAAATCGAGGTATTATTGTATATAATATTGCTTTCCTCACACCTTCATTTATATTTTTTAATTTAAATTTGTTGATTTTTCTATTGTTTGAGTTTGTCAAATCTTCTACATAAGTAGCACATTTGAGCCTCTTATCACCTCATTTTAAAAATTACATGATATAAGCATAAAATGGATACAACGAAAAAAATTTATGAAATGGAATGAATTTGTGTGTGTGAAATTAATACAATGTCACTTCTGTTCTTTTATAAATTATATTTTCGAGAATAGTTATTATTATATTCTTTTAAGACCTATATAATTTTAAAATCACATAAAACTTTCAAATTGCTTTTGCGATATTAGTTTTTATTTTCAGCTACATTCAATATTTTCTCCGAGTGAGTGAGTATATTAAGGGTCTAAGGACTCTTAAATTGCAAATTTTTCAATTTTTTGAAAAAAAAATATATGTTAAAGCCTCAACATTTCTGAGCATTTTGATACCAAAATGTTGTTGATACTGTAAAAAGTTCCGAAGTTATTGAGAAATAACGAGAGAAATTTAAACAAAATCCCTATCTCTTTCGTATCTCTCTCTCTTTTACTTCATTTTTCTCAAAACAACAAATTTTAGCATGCGCGCAGAAATTCTCAGAAACTATGTATCAGATCAATTTGAAATTTCATACACGTGTTCAAAATATGGCTCTTCATAACTTATACTTCAATTTTCAAAAAAAAATTTAATAAATTTTTTTTATTTGAATTTAAATTTATTTTTTTCTTAAAATTTTAAAATTTTCGTTGTAATTGTATTTAAAAAATATTTTTTTTCTCTAATTTTTTTAAAAGTTTGTATAACTTTGAAAGTGAACATTTTTATACCAAGTAAAGTTAATTTTGTAAATTTTGATCAATTTTGTACTTCAGACTTTTGCGCGCTGTAAAATACTAATTTTCAAATTTTTGAAAAATTGTCCAATTTTTATTTCCTTATTAATTTAAAAAATTTTTCTCAAATTCTCCGGAAATTTGAGAACGAATGTAAATATATGTGATTATCATGTGATAAAAATTTCAAATGAATGTTTTGCTTTATTGCTAAGTTACATTGGTTTCAAGAAGGATATTTTTTTCGAGTGCACAGATATATGTTAAGGGTCCTAAGACCCCTTAACGTCGCACTGTTCAGCTATACGAGGGCTTTTGGCGACGGATCTCGTAATTTTAAACCGTGGTCAAGTGACGTGGTCGACACCAGAGCTGGCACCCCCTCTCCTAACTACCACACCAAGAGGAGGACGTTTGAGCTCTCGACAGCTGTGATGTGCATCGTTCCCCTACACAGCGGGTTTTTAGTAGTGCAGGGCTCGAACTCATGACATGCCTGCCATGATCCGATACCTTAACCACTTGGCTACCGCGGCCACGATATTTTCTTCAAAGACCTTGAGTAACGTAAATTAATCGATTTTCCGATTTGTTAACAATTCTTTCTTAATACTTTTACAAAATCATTGACGGGAAAGCTGGCAGTAGAATCAACTTTACGGTGTTAGTTTCATGCTATGTCTTGAAACAAAAATACATTTGCTTTAAAACTGATTATTATATGTAGAAGCTAAATTTTTATCCCCGTACAAGAATTTCTGTTACTTGCACTTACATTTGATGATATAACGATCATTCTTTTTTTCAAAATAACATTCGAGAATACTATACAAAAAAAATGAAAACGATTTTTTTTTAAAAAAATTATTCGTGTCGTTTAATTTAAGCATAGGTTACTTAGTCTAAATCAAACATGAAGTAAGAAGCTATCAAGTTATTGGTTCATTCACTAAGTTGACAATTTGTATAAACATGCCTATTTATTTTGAAGAAAAAGCTAAGATTATTATTTCACCATTAAAACAAAAGAAGGAATTAAATGTCACAAGAACTAATGACGTCTCTTGGTGTGATATACTTTTTTCATCATATTCAAATTCGTGCAATCTATATATTTCGTATACTACAAATATTGCTTAAGGCATCCAACTACTTGCGACAACTTTTTTTAAAAAAACAATGGAGGTAGGAGGATTATTTGTTAGTTTTAGATTTGTTTAGTACATTTTAAGAAAAATATGCTAAAATTAAGAATAGAAAAAGAAATATTATTACTAAAATGGAAAAAAATGGGTAAAAATTTACAAAAAAAAAAAAAACTTAAACGCGGTCCATTCTGTACCAAAAGTTTAAGAACAGATTTTCAATTCTGATGAGCTGATATGTAATTCATTTTTGAAATGACCTTCAAGATAAGAGATATTTTAATTTTTACAAAAACTAGAGCACTTTATCTTAGTTATTATATGAAACTGGTTAAAAAAACAGATTATATTCACATGAGGGTCTATAAATTTTGTATAAAAACAGTGACAAATCTGAAGGTTAAAACACTTCTACTATTATACAGAACATACACAAAAAATTTCAGTTTTTTTCAAAATTTTTAGTAATTGCTGTCCCGTTTAAGCATTTAAAAAACACACATTTCGAGTTAAACGCGTTTTAAAGTATGACAACTTGAAAGTTGACTAATTTATATATTATTTTTTAAAAAGATTAAACAGTTAAAATAAAATAACTATGTATTTTTATGGGAATATTTTCACATAAGTTTTAAGGGAAGAAAGCTTACTTTTTTGCTTTTCGTACAATGATGAAACAATCCCAGAAAGTATTACAAATTAAGTTTATTTAAAGAAAAAAACGTTGCTCAATAACCAATATTAAATTATTTTATTATGTCAATTAATTCCTCATATTGTAAGATGTGCTTTGTGAAAAGTTCCCCCAAAGCTTTAATTGTATTTTTTAAATAATCTTTTTTTACATAATACTACTTTAATTTTTTTTTTTTGGGGGGGGATTTATAAATTGTGAGATGGAAGAGCTTTGAGATAGCATAGGATTCTGAATAACAGTAGACGAGGCAGTAAATTGAAGATTAATTTTATAAATTAGAATAAAATTGTAGAAACTAATTATACGCGTGTAGAGCTTTCAGTTACCTAATTATGACAAACTATTTACTACATTGTCTACAAAATGATAATATAAAACCTATACATACTATCATCTTGTAAAATCTCTAACTGAAGTCTTCTAACTACTATCCTCTGATCCACTTTACGGCTTTCTTTAGGTGGGTTCATTTAGGAATCGTATATTAAACTATTTTCTCGCTATTCTTTCAGTTACTTCTGAATTACTGTATAACAATCTATTGACACCTCCCTCCCTTTATTTCCTATACTACCACACAAGTATAGTAATACTCATTTTCGTACTTCATAGTTCCTTCGCAAGTTTCTCATTTCAAATGACGTCATAAAGTAACCCTATCAAATATATTGCACTACAGTAGAACGTCGTTTATCCGAATCAATTGGGACCAGACACCGTTCGGATACGCGATTGTTCGGATAACCGAAAACCGAATGCGATGCATGCAGTATATGAAACCAGATACTATACGAATTTTGAAAATCGTCACATGCGGGAAACGTGCTTGAATAAAAAGCAAAATAGGTGCAAAATGTTGCAATTTTACCTTGATTGTGGAAAATAATCATTTATTTTTCGCTGTACTATTGTATACCTTCGCTTTTTAACTGCAATGTCTCTGATTCCCTTGAGCAGCAGTAGTTGAGTAGGACAGCACTCTGATTGTTGTTCGTACCACTCCATAGCTGTCTCTAACGCAGAAACGCATCAGAATTTGATGGACCTTGCTACTTTCGTTGTTGTTGTTGCTCTCGTCTACATTCGTTTCAGTGTCGACAGGGTCGGATTCTTCTTGCACGGTAGCATTTGAAATCCACAGTCTTCTGCATCGCATGTCATCCAGGTTTCTACATCTTCTTCATCGTATTCTTGAAATCCAAATCACACAACTAAAATTTTCCAAATGTCTCTCACCTTGGGTTTTCCCGTCACTTTTGGCCTCACGCGAAACAACTTTTGAGCATGGCCATGTTCGAAAACGTATTCATATACAGTAAAAAAAAACTGGTCCGGATAACGAACGTTTGGATTAACGACATTCTACTGTATCTATCTTTTTCTACGTCTCAAAATCATCTGTCAAGGTCGTTTGTAATGGAAATACCAATCTGACACAAGGCATTAACATTCTAATCAGGCAGATTAATAAACCAAGTATACCCCCAGTGGATTCCTGCCTACATGGGCATGGGAAGTGATGAATATATGCGGATATCCTCGCTAAGAAGGCTCTGGACTTGGATCAGCCTTCCACTGTCACCTCGGAGGATGCAAACGTGGTTGCTAAGCGCAAAATTTCTAACCAGTGTCTCGTAAAACCAACCATCCCAGAGTTCAATTACCCTAGAAATTCGTCATCTACAGTAGCAAGACTCCACAAGGGTCCTTTCAAAGCTATGAACATATCTCTAGATAATTCCCAATCTTACCCCATCTGCGAAAATTGTCCGCAAACCCAATTAACATCAGACCATATTTTTGACTGGAAGACCATTCTTGCATCTCTTTTTAAACTTAGTGCATCACCACAGGACACTCTTTACAGTCCTCAGGCTCCAGACCTGACCTCGCTTGTTATTGGGGCTTTTGGACCAACATATAAATGCACTAAATCCGTTGACTAGAAGTAATCCTAGAGGCTTGCTCAGGAAATTACGCTTGAGAGCCCGCAAAAAATCGTTTTCTTAAATAAGTACATTCTGAGTTATAGTTATGCAATCATAGAATAAAAAATAATTTCAAGCCCGTTCAAGTATGAAACACTTTTTTTTCCTTAACTATAAATCAGCTTGTTCTAGAGAAAAAATTTCATATCAGTCTCGCTCAAAGTGTATAACTTTGGTCTCAAAATGTTCAACTAGAAAGTGCAATAGAAATAAAATGATTAAGGGGAGTCAGTAGGGTAAACACCTTCGGGAAGTCGATTTTGAGTTTTTGATATTTCTAAAATCCCCAAATCAGGATCTTTCCAATGATGTACCGTACTTGCCATTTTACTAATTAGAAGTATGTTAAAATGATTTTTTAAAAATAATCAGCCGATTAGCCACGCCCCCTTTGACAGATAGAAATGTAAACATTGACCTCTTAAGATTTAGTTAATACTTTACGACTAAAAAAAAACTTTTTTGTCTTATAAAGTAAGTGAAATACAACAAAAAGAGAAAAATAAACAAAAACTGAAAATAACACAACTTTATTAGAACATAAAAAACATACAACATTTGCATTCCCTATACAATTGACCTCTTAGAATGGACGATATAATTCTGAAAGGACAGAACTGAATTATAATTTCATGTATTATGCTACATAAAAAAGTTCCAATATCTATTACAGATACAATGATTATAAATTTTAACAGCAATATTAGTTCAACAGTAAAAAAAATCTTCATGTAATCGTAATTCGAATAGTTTTCATAAGAAATAAATGGCGCATTATCTAAAATATCACCGGAAAATACGTTCACTTACAAAATACATTTTATTATTCATTTCAAATATTTCTTAAAAATAATTTTGAAATTATGAAATTTTTGTATTATTGATATAATTATAAGATTTTGTTCCTTTTTAGACTAAATCTGGCACACAAAATTAAACTGGATTGGTGTTTGAAAATAGCATGAATAAAAACAGATGTAATAATTCACTCACAGTAGAATGTATGGCATACAAAATTAAATAACTCATTTCCGTCTCGATAAAGAAAATAATAACAACAAAATTAATTCGATGACACACCAATTCATCAAACGATGACGCTTTTGTCGAAGAGAAGCGAGACAATTTGCTTAAATATAAACTGAAACACAATTTCTATTTACAAATATTTTAGTACAAATACAAGAGCGTCGATTGAACGCAAATATGTACAAGTCGATCAAGTGAGATTCGAAGTAATACTGTCCATTCAAATTGTAGCAAATAAAAAAATAAACTGTAACTTTCATTGTACACACGTTAGTTAATATAACAACAGAAACAACAAATACAATAAATTCACAATAACACGAAATACTTTTTAAACATAAAATGTCGTTTGGTTTTTTCATAAATAATTCATTAAAGGAAATAATACATAATCATTTAATTTAAAACTTCAATTGATCTTCAGTCAAATTTAAAATATTTTTAATTGGAATTGATCTCAAGAAAAAAAAAGAAAGATTTTATTTCTGATATGGAATTTTAAATGAAGGTTTTCCCGCCAATTTGTAAGAAAATTATTCGCATGTGAAATTCTAAAAATTACTTTTAGAATTTTGAAACGAACACAGCAATAAATATCAAATACCATTACAGGGAAAAAAGTCTATGTAATAATACTACAATAATCTGAAATAATTAATTTCTTGAAAAATTAAGTAATTTTTATAGTGCTTATTGTTAGAAAAAAAAGATATGTTATAAATTACCACTTCAAAAGGCAATATAAGTAATAAAACACTGTAAAAGTGTATTTTAATAAATGATCATATTTTTTATCTTAAAATTAGTAATTGCACTTTTTATTAGTTTATTTTAAAAGTGATTGTACATTTTAGTACAGAATTATTGCATAAATTTATTTCAGCTAAAGATTGTTTTCTAATAATTGATTCGACACACACACCGCTTGTAATCAATATATATAAATTAATTCCAAACGATATTCGATATTCTTAGTTGATTCTTTCTATTTCAAGTTATTGTGAGTTCATCCATTTTTGGTCACTTTTATTTTTGAAACAAATATTCTTCATTGTAAAAAAAAAAAAAATGTTAGCTCAAATTTCAAAAGATCGCTTCTTAGCGAAAAATCGCTTAACGATAAATCAATAAATATGGTAAGGAGCCAATGAAGGCTGTTTTTTGCCATTTTGGCGAGAAGCGATGTTTTAAAAATTGAGCATTATTGTAAACAGTTTATGTCCTCCAAATGGTTGATTTTGTTCCCATGTAAATGATTTTTATAAAATAAACTCTTTGAAAGAAGAAATTGAAATTTAAAATTCAGATAAAAATATAATTTAAGATTGATTTGTATTTTATTCTATGCTTAAAAATAAATTTTGCAAAATTGAACTAAAATGAACAGGAAAAAAAAGATCATTTGAATAAATATTATCATGACAAAAATTTTCGTTTGTTTACTTTATATCTCACAGAAAGCTTTATTTATTTTTTTACTCTTTATTGTATTTTCTGTTAATTTTTCCTCAAATACTCATAATACATAAAAATGTTTTTATTTCCTTTTAAAATCTATTACTAGGATTTAAAATGAAGGGATTTAAAAAGAGCCACATAAAAACTATCTCAGTTGTTATTCCTGTTATGAATTTTAAAAACAGGCGTATAAATATAATTCACTTAAAAATTCTTCATTTTTTAACTTTCAAACAACGTATATATTCAATGTCATTTTTATAATTCAAACTCTTGGATTTAAAACGCATATTTCGTAAAATGATATCAATATGTAGTATTGAAAATCTTTCGACATCCATGAGAGACATATTAAGAAATAACTCAAGATTAAAAATATATATATATAAATCTTAGATGAATTTTTTACATTTTGTAAATAGAACTTTTTTTTTGTCAATAATATTCTTAAAATAATTCATTCATTTATACAAATACACTTTAAAAATGCAGAAAATTGATGAGAAACTGATAGTTGATTGACGGAGGCGAACTGTTCCTTGCTTATGAATGGACAACAGGATTTGTATGTAATATGGCGACTCCGAATTGCACATGGAACGACTGGCACACCTTGTCTATTCCACGTCCGACGCTCGGGTGTAGTCTTAAATTATATGTGCAAATAATGTACAATAGGCACTTTATCTTGTTCTATTTCTTGTAATTGGTGTCCCGCCATTTGCTCAGGTCCAGTCGAGGAATGTCGTCCGTTGAACAATCCAGTCTTGGGTTCCTATGGAAGAAATAAAAATGATGGTCTTAAAATTCTCTTTGCATACTTTCAAATTATGTTTAAATTTGTTGCACATTTGCAGATAAAACAAACAGCCCAATATTTATATCTTAGTTTTGGGACAAAAAATGAGTATATAGTGTTTAAAAATGCACAAGGGTACTCTTTTTTATTTGATTTGATGTATTTGCAAAATATGTAAAATATGATATTTATTCCATGCTTAATAAACTAACAAATTAAATTTAATGTCCTAATATGAAGAAAATCATTGCTTTGTTGTTGTTTGTTTTTTTAATTTTCAATACTTAGCAAGATAAATGGATGTATAGGCTATACCCACAGATGTATTAAGACTGAGAAATATCTATAATGCTAGAAAAAAACTATTAAGTCAAGTGAAAATGTTCAATAATTTTAGAAATACATATTTAAAATTCATTAAAATGCAAAGCATGAAATAACGGTTGATTATATCTATAAAAATAATACAAAAATTTTAATTATTTTTAACTTAAAACTTATTTTTGTCTTTTATCATGTAGAAACAATGGAAACAATGTTAAGGTCGTATCATATTTTATTTACAAAACTGATAATAATCTAAAACCTTGTATCTCATATCGATTAACTTAGTCATTCTTCAAGTCATGGAATTGAAAATATTTTCGAAGTGTGCTTTAGATGTTTCTATAATGGTTTTCAATGATCCCTTTTTAAGCTCCTCTTTGATGGTGCAAGTGTTATGATTTCGGTAAATTTCACGCACCAAAAAACTCCATGAATTTTCTCTGCTGGGTTCAAGTCACACGACTTCTTGATGATCACTCAAGAAGTTGAACATTATTAGCTTGAAGCCAAGATTTTATAAAGCTTTAATCTAGAAGGGATGCATTGTCCAGCTGAAATAGGAATTCTCTAGTTGTTATCAGAAGCGCATCAGGCAATAAGGTTTCTGCAAGGATGTCTTGGTTGTCTAATGAATTAGTTTTCACTACAAATAAACCACTGATGTCATTCCATTAGCAGCAAAACCAACCCAAATCATTACAGATTCCTACCCCCTTATTATCGCTTCGAGAACCTGGAAGGTTCACGATAGCTACTATTTCAATACTATCTAAGTCCGTCTGGTCCATTGCGATTGAAGTTTTCTCATCTAAAGAAACAACGAACCCTCAAATCCAGGGACGTTCTAAGGCATGGATCAACTGGGCCCGTGCCAGGGCCTCAGCCACAATGGGGTCTCGTCTCGTTCTCGACTCGGTCTTACGAAGATCATAATTCGAATAATTTCAAAGGTCAAATATTATTTCCGGTTGTATTCTCCAAAAACCTGAAATTTTGGACGATATGTCTACTGGCTACATGTGATGACCGTCGTCCATGTACAGCCCTAGATCTACCACCATACACCATCATTACTTATTCAATCAGTCAGTCGAGCTGGTACGTGCGATTGTAATTCATGATGCGCATTTATTTGTTTCGGGTTATTGTCTGTACGAGTATTAGACAATTTATGGTATATACTGTTTACTTTTAACGGTAATAAGTGGGACCAACTTTTGCGTAGGAGCCCACGGCCTCAAGAAGCCTTAAGACATCTTTGCCCAAAGCAACTCGTTTCTAATGAATTCTGGGCACTCTATTTGAAGTATTTTAGTTGGAAGTGGTTGTGGCTTTTAATTTTTTATAATTTTGCAAATGGATGTTTATAGAAAGTACCACTCACAGTTAGAATGAGACATGGAAGGTTTAAATCAGTCGCAACTTATGAAGAAGAAAGCTGTTTCTCTACTAATAATGGCTTTTGTTTGACGGTGTCAATGCAGACGAACGACATGTTCTATGGAATATTTCACATAATTATCCCTATTTTTTAGAAAACTATTCACCACAGTTCTCATATTTACTTAATCTGTTAGCTGTTTTCCAAGAATTTAAGCCACATTCTTTAAAATTAAGAATCTTATATTGTACAATTGATGTTAATTGTTTACACATCTTCTAGTTTTCACAAAAATTACAATTTCTCCTTGAAATTCTTCTCTCCTCTCACTTCTTACAATTGCAATTTTACAATTACAATGATTTGTTAAAACAGTTTCACAATTTAAAGATTAAAACTTCAACAAAAAAAACTGAAAAAATAAACATTTAAAGATCGAAATTGGCCTTATTCCCCCCCCCCCCAAGCTTTTCGTTTATATAAGAAATAAATTTTAAACTTACGGGAAAAAAGATTTTTCGCAGTAATTATTTTGATAGAAATGTTTTAAAATGCTGTAACTGTGCTGTTGCTGCATAACTGAGAAAACATTGAAGATTTTCACTTAGCCTTATAATTTTTTTCAGTACTGTAGAAGTAAAAAATGCATTCTTTTTACAAATATTTTTTTATACAAATATTTATGCAGAAATGAATATTATACGTATTCTAATTTTTATCACTGCTTTTTTTATTTTCTAATCTAATGTGTTGATATTTTCATAAACTAATCATCTGGTGCCCCAAAGGAAGTTGGCATTAATCTTATTTAATTGTTATTATCCAATTTGTTACAATAACTTTTTATTACAATGTTACAATAACTTATCTGTCGCATAGATTATCATTATGCCTTGTGATATGCATTATATTTATCTAAATTTAATGCCATAACTCCATTTTATTTTTAACAAATAATTGTTTTTTATTTCCCTCACATTCAGTCTGTTTTTTAACCTTAATTGCAATGGTATGTACTAGAGCTGCATGGATTATTCTAACCAAATAATAGTTGTTTAGAGTTTGCATTAAAAAATTGTAAATGAAATGAGTTTGCTATATGAAAACTATTTTTATTAAATTTCCATACTGTACGTTAGGATGGATCGAAATTTTCCCCCCAGAATTTCAAAACCTACATCTGCCGAAAAAAACGTTCTGTGGTAGATACATGAAGAGGAAAATAAAAGGAAAAATTAGTTTTTATGTTAAATAGGGGGGCCACAAATGGAATGAAATTTAGGTATTTAAGCTTTCTTATAATAAAAGATCAAAATTGTTTTTATTAAAAAAAAATCAGGCATTTTAACATTTTTTTTTGCATTTATTGCGATAACAGGACACCTACTAAGTAGGTACATGAAAAAACACAGGTACAATTAATAACTTCTTTAACATTAAATTTTTTAAAACCTACTGTCGAAATGATAGTGTACCATAAAGCGGAAGGCAGAAAAAAGTCTAGGCTAGGGATGGCGAACCAATGACACGCATGCCAATTGATGGCACGTGACACAATATTTTGGGCACGCCACCGACCAAAATGGTTTTCATTTTAATTCAAAATAACAAAGTCCAATATGAAGCATTACGAACAAGCGCGAGTGATGGGTCGCAGTTTTCAACGAGATTTTCTCAGTTCATAGACTTATCGGAAACGTTCAAGTTTTTTATGCACCCTAATGTGACTTCATTTAATAAACTGAACTTGTCCGAATTCAGATTGGCTGGAAATTGAAAATTTTGAAATGAAAAAACTGATTGATTTCCAATCTAGTTCAATATGGATTAAAAAATTTGTCGAAAAAAGGAGAAAGTTGTAATTGATTGAAACAGAAATATTAACAGGCAATATAACTAAAAATGCTAGTAATGAAATTTCGGAAACATGGAATTCGATTCCAGACACATTTAACAGTTTGAAGCTGGACTATGTTATTTTAATCATATTTCCATCTACCTACGCCAGGGAGTCATTTTTTTTCAGGGATGAATAACATTAAAGATTCGCTTAGAAACGGTTTGGCAGATGACTCTTATTCAACATGCATTCTGCTAAAAGAAACATCTTACAATCCTAATATAAGTTATTCTTCATCTAATCAGCAACAGCACATACAAAATGTTACTTTAATTTGAATTACGCGTGTAACTAAAATATTTATTACTATAAAGTACAAAATGTAGTCTTTCGAAGTAAATAAACAGTTTTGATTTGTTAGTATTTAGTTTTATTTTACAAATAATCACAAGTCTAAATTATTTGACGGCACATTTACACCTTATTAAATATTTCTTTAGAAAAAATGGCATGCGGATCCATAAAGGTTCGCCACCCCTAGCCTGGACTGAACTAATTCGACGGTGTGGGAGAGAGCGCTAGGGTAATGGCACATTGCACTATTCATTACTCAGATCTCCCTTATCAATAATCAGTACTTTTGGTTATTTACATTTCAGAAAAATAATTTTATTTTCACAGTTTAAAATCATTTAACCAAAAATGAGTCTTCTTCCATTTTTTCTAAAATTCATCTCCTTCGTTACAATATTAAATTTTGAAATTATTTTATCCACTCTACTGTGCGAACATGGTAGATTAAATAAAGAAAAAAAAACCTGTGTTTGTTTGTGAATTAAAGATGAAATTATAACATTTCAGCTAATGACTGTAGTAACCTTTTTTAGTTCATAATAAATTGTTTACCTTACTTTTAAATTCAAAAGTCACTTAGTAACAGGAAATAAGTTAAAAGAATAAAGTGATACCGCTCAAAATCTTTCTTTAAAATTTAAAAGAAAAAGTTCAGTATATTTAATGTAAATACTTGAAAGCGAAATTCATTTAAGCCTTTGTTGTTTAATAACAAAGAACAAAACATTTGCATTTGCCAGGATGATACTTTTTCACGAAGCACATTTACAAATAATCAGATTGAATGTCACGTTAACGAATAATAAAGAATAAGGGATATTTAAATGCCTCAATATTTTATGATTTTTCACAAACAATTTTATGGTTTTATGAGAATAATTTTTAAGAATAGGTCAAGGTCATCCCAAGAGGCTCTTTCACTGAGATAAAATAGTATTTATTCACTTCGTGTACATTTTCGTTTATTAAAATCTATTGTTTTCAGCAAGAAATTTTCTATCTAGTTAGTATTCTTTTCACTTCGATAAAATTTAATAGTCGTGTAAGAGTTACGAGGTTTGAATATAGATTAATCCACTTTCGATCTCTACATTGTTGTTTAAAATATTTATCTGTTATAATTTTTTTTTAAAGTTTAAAGATCTTTCAGTTTTATTTTACAATTAAACTGTTGTTGTTCAACGTAAGTTTTACAATTGAATCAAAATCAGCAAAATATTTTCAGTTTTAACCATTATTCAGCTATTTTTTAACTACATCTAAACAATCGTTTATTTTCATCTGAAACTTCTCGCCTCATTCAATTCAGTGAAAGCATTTCAAGAAAAGTGGTAAACTTCATACTTTCTCACACAAAAAATATAATTAGTATAAGATAATATCCACCAAGCCAAGTTACTGTTAATTTAATAATTTTTATAAAAAAGTTAATCATGTTTTATTTTTATCAAAACTTAAAAGTTTTATTAAGTATTAAAAGTTAAAAATATTATAGATAATGTATTTAGAAATTTACATATTAAAATGTTTTTATTGATTTAGAAAAATATTTTAAAGTTTTAAATGATAAAACAAACTTGCAAAATGAATTTAATGGTTTTAATTTAATTAAAGGGGAAAAAGTAATGATTTGTTTAAGTAAGAAATAATAATTTTAATAAATCTCTGAGCTAAATACACTTTTAATGGAAAAATTTTAAAAATTGTTTAATTCCACAGCCAGGGATTTCTTATTTCTTTTAATGATCTGTGTTTCTTTGAATGATATATCATGATTTCAGCTAATACATTAAATATCTTTTTAATAATATCTAAATAATAAAATTTATCGAAGCATCTTAAAACACATATTCATAATTAATCGAAAAATAAATGTGATTAAACCGATTTTTCTTCTAAAAAATACTAAACACCACTTACGTGTGGGGATCTGCCATGATCATAGCACTGTACTGCACCGTTAACATTTCGTCAGCATTGTCGCACAAGATACGCGCTAACCTCAGCTTACGAATTTCTTGTAGTTGCTCTGAAAAAATAAAAGTATTGACTTATATTGTAATGAATTAAATTTTCATTCTTGATTCATTGGCATAATGAGTTCATTCAATGAATAAACTAATATTTAATTTTTCTATTGTTTCAGAAAAAAAATTTTTTTTAGAAATGTGTGGATACAAAATGCCTAGAAAATCATGTATTCTGAACTTGTAAATGGAACGTAACTTATCTGTATCAAAAAAAAATTATTTATAATCATAAAGTGAAAAAAAATTAGAATGAAACTACATTTTATTACATAATTAGTAATAAGTTCAAAAGGTAGTCTTAAAAGGTAAGAAGGAAGTATTCTATACGAAATATTATAGAGTGCTTTATATGATGCAATTATAAATTGATATGAAAAATAAAAACAAAGTCGTTAATCCTAAGTTTTCCGAATCACAAGGAATAATAAAATACTTTTTGACTAGCTCCAAACTTTTTTATCCCTTAATTTTAATTATGGGTAGAGTTGTGAAGGAGCTAAGTGAACATTATTTTATTTCACACATTACCTCTAAATTGTTTCCCAGAATATATTTTAAAGTCAATTTTGCCCAAGGATAAAAAAAATTATTTATTCTTGCCTTTTTTAAGAAATAAAAGCACAACAGCTCTCTTTTTTTTTCATTTGTCATTTTAATTTAATGGGAAATTTTTAAAAAGTATGCCCCTGAGTTTTAGAAATTGAACTTTATGCTCCAAGGGAATTGAGCATTTTTATTGCTGTCTTTCATATTTATCCAATTAGCTGTAGTCTCAATAAAAAAAAAATTCTCTATCAAAATCATTTCTATATTGAGTATATGCGATATCTTGACATAACTCAAAGTATGCATAAATTAAGTTGTCCTGCCATAGGAAAAAAAATTACATACTGACGACATTTTGTAACATAAATTTTTTTATATTAAAATAAATTCTAAGACTTTTTTTCAAACTTTTGGTGAAGCAATAAGATGAAAATTATCACTACATTTTATGCATGAATTTTTATCGTCAATTTCAAGTAATAAGGATGCATTTTTGTTCCATTATGGTACGTTTATACCTTCATCTCATTATATATTTCTCTATGAAGATTAAAAATCCGTTTCCTAACGTTCTTTAAAAAAAATCAAGTTACAAACTATTTCAAAAGTTTCAATTTATTTTCTTAGTACTTGTCAATCTGTTTTTCGAAGTATCTAAAAGATTCAAGTACTTGGATATTATTTTCATACTATATTGCAACTTATTCTATCTTTCAAATGTGGATTATATGTAGAAATTGCGTCTGCAAAATTTTCAAGATCGCCTAGAATTAATTTATGAATTTACGAAAGTCTATCTATTATCAAAGGTCTGGACATGTGAGTAATAATTATATTATTTGAAAGTTTTTTAGTAAACCTTAATGTGATTAATTATTGAAAAACAATTAAGAAAGTGCATTAGAAACATTTTTAAAAAATTGAGAGAAAACACTGTAAAACTCTCAACTCGTTTTTAAATTCGGCTTTACTCGATAGATGACAGCACCAAAGAATCAACAATATTAAGTATTTCTCCAATACAATCTGTTGATTTTTTTTATATTCAAGATATTTAAAAAAGGAATTTATGATATTTTCAACTGGCACAACAATTTTTTTCATGATAGACGCAATGAAAAATTCAAATAGTTCTCTGAATAACTTTAAACCATGAAAAATCCTACTTTTTTATATTAAAAGCTGTTAAAACACATTTCGAACGGTACCGGTTGAACTAAATCCAAGAATTCCACCAATCAAAGGTATGATTGTAAATATGACAGCTCAAAAGAAATTTAAAAATTGTTCCACAGCGATTAGTTTCCGAAAGATTAAAATCATGATAATTATTCTACTAATCAAGAAATAGATATGTGAAACATTATTTTCTTCCTTCTCAATTTACCATTGAATCACATTTTCTCACAAATTTAAATTATGTAACTACTATAAGCAATTTTTCTGTGAAATATTTATAAAAAACAGAACATAAATTTTGTTATTTATTATATACACAATTTTATTTTAAATTACTGTAGCTTAAAAGTTTGTAAACAAATGTTCATTACAAGCTACATTAGCCACCTGCCAGATTTCGAGACATAAAATGTTTTATGTAAATGTCAAAAATCTGGGCAATTTAACTAAGTATTACGTGGTTTTTATAAGTAAAACACAGTTTTGGTTTTCGAAACTGTATCCATGTTAAGTCTCACTGGTTTTCTATTTCTCTTGACGGTCATGAAAGTATTTCCAAATAAAGAGAGTCAAATAAAGTAATCAATACTTGTGTTGCATACATTATACAATAAAAACTAACCTGGGGAGAAAGCTGAAGGCCATCCGTGATTTTCATACCAGAATCTGTCTCCTCGTCGAATATTGGCAAATTGTTCTCCAATCAAACAAGCGAATGTTGGTCCCACAATGGCTCCTGGGATTGGATATTCAGCAATACCGATTGTCCACAAATCAATATCATCAACAGTTCTGCACAGAATAAGAAATATTGTTAAAATTATCCTCTCAATCAGATTTAAAACATTTATAGATGCTTAAGGAACTTCTTAACCAGTCAAGAAGTTGTAGAAAGATGCCAGATTGAATAAATTATTAAAAGTGAAGAAATAATAGTATTTATGGCTTGTGTGTATAAAATAATAACAATGTCTCTATAACAAAAACCATTCTGCTTAAAGTGACGAAAGATTCAGGCGGAACTCAAACCATGCACAATTGTGCAATCTTTTTGATACCCTTACAAAACTGGAACGGATTTCTGACGGATCTTTCGCGGTGCGGTGAATGTCTACGGGAAATGATTGTTATGGGAATCTACTCATTTTAATGGATCAGATAACATGAAGTGCAGATGTATTAGATACGAATAAATTCCTTTTCAAAAATTAAATGATTTTTCATCTGCAATATTGAAATTTATTTTAAATGCTTCATTTTACCCTATTCTAAAAGACCTTAATACCGCAGGATTCTCATTTTCCTAATAGATATTTTAGTATAAGGCCAGAAAGAGAGACAAATAATTTGTGACGTTTTTTATTAAGTCCTCGTCTCAAATTAACAGGTTTTGAATAAAGGAGAGGTTGAATTAAAATTTTAAATAATTTCTCAAATCTGTTGAGTAAAATTACAATTTTACACGAAGGTTTCTTCAAAAATTATTTTTGAATGAAATCTTACAAAAAAAGGGGTGGGGGGCAACAGTAAATTATAAAAATAATTCCATTTTCATGAATTTTTATTTTGCATTTTGTTATATGTCAGACACACAATTTCTATTTTCATACATTTTAGGATAATATATGTAATCTCAATGAAACTGACTTTTAAATTTTTTTAATTACGTTTAATACATGTAGAGAAAAAATTGGGAAATTTAATAAAATTTACAAAAAAGGGAAAGAATATTCAACACAACGTTTTCTAATAAATTTTTATTTTTAAAATATTAATATTACTTACTTTAAGTATATTAATACAACTATTTTAAATTATAAATTGTTCACACTCACATATACATATACCAATTGATACCATTGTTTTAATTAAGTTTTAAAAACTAATACACACTTTGTAATCTTTTTCAAGTAAGTGCTAACAAAAATAATTCTGTCCAGTATTTTTCTATTATATTACAAGAAATTGAATGATTTATAGAATAAATATCATTACTAATTTTTCCCTTCAAATTAATTAAAAGCAAACTAATGAGTTAGTCGTTTATTTTACAAATTAGAATACTTTATTATATTTGATACTATGAAATAATTTTTCAAATTCATTTTTAAATATTCTAAGAAATATTAAAAGCTGATTTAAAACTTTCAATAATTTGACTAAAGTCTAGTGTATACTTTGATACCTCGGACACATGAGTTATTATACTTAAAATAGATTATATTTTAGGGAAATGTCACAAGCCAATCTTCACTAATACAAATACCAGCAATATTCTATGCATCCTCTAATTTAAAACATACAATTAAAATTTAATGAGACTTACTTACGTGCTAAGCTATATTTCTACAAATGTTTTATATCTTACTTGTACATATTAGCGTATTTGTGCACAGTGTTGTTTGGAATAATTCCACCCAAGTCATAAAAGTCCCTGATCTTAGGCAATCCGCAATATTCCCTGAAGCTGTTATAACCTGGGAGTCCATGTTCTCTAGCCCTTTGGACATTGATAGAAGCGAGATCCATTCCAAAATTATCGCCTGGTTTCTCAAACAAGTGATTGGTTACCTGTTGAAAAATAATAACTATTACTATATGTTTTAAATTCAACAATTTCATTCATAGTGTAAGGCAGCGCCTCTAAGACTGTGGGGTGCACCTCCCCTAGGGGGTCGTGAAAACCCAAGGAGGGGGCGTGAGAGTATTGAAAAGTCGAAAACAAATGATTATGATTTTTTTAAAGTAAACAAACAAAATACATTCTGACGTAATGAAAAATAAAGAAAAAACGTATAATACACTTATAAATGTATCAGTACTCTGCACAATGCACTTTATAATTAATTTAACAATACTAAGTTAAAAACAATTTTAATAATTACCAGTGACCACACGGGCTTGTCACATATAAAATTATATGCAAAAAATAACACTTATCTGGATAATTTGTGCGGTTTATAATTTATGCCTTATAGCTGCGGATTAAAAGTTACGAGATTCACTCTACAATGCCACCGTTTTGCACGTATGTACGCGCATGTGGTATATTTGTAGGGGGGGGGAGAAAGGGAATAAATTTATATATATATATATATATAAGGAAATCCTCTGAAATAAGTAAATCCTTCGCAAGCACCCATTGTTAAGGTCATTTTATTGCATTTCAAAGCCTTCGGAATAATTTTAAGGATATTAGTGAACAGAAAAGGTCGTATTTTGAAAAAACGTATAAATACGTCCGAGGCAATTTACTCACTGGCTGAGAGAGACGTTTATATACGCCGGCGACGGAGGGGTGAAAGTCATATCGTAGCTTTAACGTCAGTGTATCGTATCATCGCATTCAACACATTGTTACTGTATGGAGGGGGGGGGGCGCGATGAAAATTGTGTTTGAATATTGGGTCGCAAGTATTGAAAGTTAGAAAAGCACTGATGTAAGGTAATAAGTAGTTCCAGTATAGTTATTGTTAAGCAATAATTACCTTCCCCATGGTGAGTTCAAAAGAAAAATTAACACTACCTGAAATAGTCATGGCATATTTAACATTAGATTCTATTCCAGTCAGTCATTTAAGTTCTATTTAAAGTTGTTCCTTTAAAGGCTGCATTGATGTTGATGCAAAAGTAAGCTGTCGTTTCTTAATAGCTCGCAACGGTCATTCACTTTTAAGTTGTTAGAGTAACTCTTTCTCCCAAACAGGTGTTTCAAGTAATTTTTTCTTATTGCGGATGAATATGGATTACTGGCGGAAGTAACTGGCCATCTTTTAAATTTTTCGTCAAGAGAAAGTATAAAATATTAGACATACCCGGAAGGTTGCACAGCGGTATGCAAAATTAAACAATAGCAGTGGCTGTGTATTCAGATTTATGAAGAAATTTACCGAGAAAAATAAAGCAGTGAACAAATATAGCACTGGTTGGGGAAAAGGAAGTACGTAAGTGTGCAGCAAGGATTGTTTATAAATAAAATTTAAAAAAAAATAATAATAAATTGTTTAAAAAATTTTATGTGGAAAATTAAATAAACATTAAAATAAAAAAAGAGAGATTCAGAGATTAAAATGATGCCTCATATATCTTTTTCTAGGCAAAAAGCTATTGCATAAAAACAAATATGGACATTTTAATGAAATAAACTAATTTATAAAATTTGTAAACACTTTTGAATTGATAAGATAAATAAAAACTATTAATGATAAAAATTATTCAAAACATTCAAAATTGTTTAAAATATTCGAAATTATTAAAGTTGCATTCTAATAGTAATTATAATTATTATTCACTTCTTATTTGGAAATTATGATATTTTAATATTATTTTCAATTTAAAACTTTGAAGAAAAAAATACATTAAATTGATTATTGAAACTTTGTAATATTTAAATGGGTCATTTTAGAATGCTTTAATGAATCCCGATTTTATATAAAAACAGACTATTTTTTTTATAAAATAATTATTTTGCAATATTTAAAATTTAATGAAAATTAATTATTTAACTTGGAAAAACAGTCTTAAAGATCGCATCACTGTATGTATCAAATTGATTTACCTGAAATGTGTGTGTGTGATCCAGAGCCCAAATTTTGCTCCAAATAAATCAATGAATAATAAGTTTTTAAATTATGAATATAGGTCGAACTTTTTCCCCCCACTTATTGTTTTGATTTTATTATATTATTTTTCATATTTACTATGAAAATAAGCAAAAACAACGTTATGGAAAACCTTTGAACATCATTTTTAGTAAAATGTTTTAAATGAAAGTTGTATCGTTTTTAAGACTGGTCAGACTAAAAGCGTAGATATCTCTTATAAGTTAAAAATGTAATACTTTTTTCAAAACATTTTTTTCTAATAACTTGATTTTAAAATGATACAGAAGAACTTTGAAAAAATATTATATGAAAGAAATGATAGATGATTATGGAACTTTTAATGTTATAATATACCTATTTGACTGCAATGTAAAAGAAGTCTAAGAAATGTCCCGCAACAAATGCCACTTGTGCATGATTACTATATGATGACACTAAAGGTTTCCTTTAAATTTAAATAATGTTGGATTGTAAGGCCTGCACCTTGTATGACTCTCCATTATGTCGAATGGCTACGGTAGTCTAGTAGTTATGGTCACGAACTCGTGGCCGGAGTATCGGGGGGTTCAGTATTTATGCAACTAAGAAACCGGGGTGTAGAGGGGGCCGTTTCATGTTGAATATGCCAAAGCTCAATGTCCTTTCGTTGGTGTGATGAGATGAGATGGGAGGGAGAGATGAGTTATGAGAGGGAGGTGCCAGCTCAGGTGTTGTCCTTGACCAGTTGACCAAGGTTCAAAATTACGAGGTCCGTCGGCAATAGCCCTCGAGTTGTTTTACATTTCGTTGTTAATGTAAAACTCTCACTCCTTCTTTCAACTATGTCAGATGTGGTATTTCCAATTATATATTTTGTTGTGAGTTTAGACTTGCTATTTTTTAACGAAATTTTTAACACCCTTTTATAAGCTTCACTTGAATGTAACGGAACCTTTGAACTCAATTTATACCCCCTTTAAATGTCAGATTAATTTGAAATTTTGCTCACTTGTCCAGAACTGATGACAATACAATAATTTAATAATTTTGTTTCATTATCCTGATCAGAATCATCAGGATTAATGATTTCCCATTTTCAGATCCCACCCCGCATTTGGCGACTAGTTGTCAGATCCCATTTTCAGATTTGGTGACGAAGTTACAACTTAGTTCGATTTACTATAAAAGAGTGTGTTTTAATTTTTTGAAACCATAATTTTTTAAATAGGTACTCTAAAACGAATGCTGATTCATGAAGGTATAGGTCTCGGTTATGGTCATTCATAAGGGAACCAAAATCAGTGACTTGTGATTCATATGCTAATCGTGGGTTCTTACATTCAGTTTAAATCAAAACCCCTCGTGTGGAGTGGTGTTGGTGGGACTAACCCCCATCTGGTCTAGTTTCACTAGACCAGATCCATGAGCTCATAAATCAGCACAAAGTCTAAGAAAAGCAGGGGGAGAAGAAACAGCCTCCTCACAGGAAAACCCCAGACATTGCAAAATATGCTGAGGAGAAAAAGGACTGATGTCACATTTGGTAGAAATTGGGAAGCTACTTTGCCACCTTCAAAATTCATGCACCTCAGGTGACCAGTCGAAAATCCCGTGAATGCCGTCTAATAAGATCTGGAACCCTCGAAAGATATGGCGGATCCAGGATGTATTTGTAAGTACCATGGGTGTACAGGAGGGACAACCCAGGTTCTACATATTAATTCTTTAGCCCTGGAGTAAATCTCGGTCGATGTAAGGACCATGTGGTTCTCCGGATCCACAGGATCACGGACAGCCACCTTCGCAAGGCCATCCGCTTCTTCGTTCCCAAGCAGACCTACATGAGAAGGGACCCACTGTATATAGATAGGGTGCCAATCTGAAAGCTGTTTAAAAAGGTGTAGAGAATACTCCTGCTTGTGCTGTCACCGATAGTCAATTCGATAAACATTGGTTGAAGGATCGGTTGTATGCCAGGATCCAAATTTCAGAAAAAGTTTGATCTTGTATGTTGTTAATTAATGAAAGAACACACATAATAGCTATTAGCTCCATTCTAAAGACAGAAGCGTAGAACCATGTGGAGTAATTTAGTTTATTTAACATTATCAAACTTTTTAGTTTGTTATTCCTTTGAAAACTCTCGAGACATGTGTTGAGAATGTCTGACAGTCAAGTTTAATATTTAAAGATAGATCTAAACATAAAGAGAACTGAACGAACCTCTGTGGTGATAGCAGGGTCCATTCTGTAAGCTTCTTGGTTGATGAGGCCGAGGATGAAAGTATCAACAATACCAGGTTTATACAGATCATAAGGTTGTAGCAATTGTCGTGAAAGACGGATAGATTCTAGAAATAAAATGGAATACTTTTTTGTATAGAAACATTAAATATATATGCATGTGTGTATGTGTGTATAATACAAGAAATACCTTACCAATTTTTTCGTGGAATTTGTTGAATCGCTCAGTAACATCTGGCAATAAACTGTGACCAAATCTGTAGGCTGAAGCTTGGAAGGCAGCTCGAATACCGGCATTGATTTTGGGGCTGTATCCGCTGTAGTATCCCTAAATAAAACATATATAAAGCGTGGAAAGGTTTCTTAATAAAAATGCATATAAGTTAATGTGATAAAAAGTGATTTTACAAACACACACAATATCTTTTTCCACACAATACATAGAAATAGTTTTTCTTAATTTTTAGAAAAATGTAGAAATATGGTAAATAGAAAATTTATTGAAGTTTTGTAAAACTTCTTTAGACCTTTCCGAAAAGAATTTTTCATTAAAAAATGTTAAATAATTTCTTTTTTGAAACAAAATGAATAATTTTATGTTAAGAAATTTAACCAGCGCTTTGTATAAAATCTCCCTTTACATTACATCTAAAGAAATTTCATTTTAATAGGTTACCTGACATTTATTTGAAATGTTATGAACACTAAGAACTATATTTTCTTAAAAAACTAATTAATTTCGTTACTGAAGATAAATTATAAATACTTTTTTAGAACTTTTTAGGTACACTTCTTTCGAGGAAGGTGCAATTCGTATTCATTAATTTTAAACAGTATCCTAAATTGCTTATGTAGAAACTATTTAAATACAGAACTATTTTTAAATTACTGTTGTAATATACAAGCTCTTAAGAAATCCATAACATCAAATTAGGACCCCCTTACAACTTCTTTTATTAACTTTTATGAATGAACTGTAAAAATATTCAGCATTTACGTATTACATCATTGACCAATTTCGAAACATCAAAAGACGTCGCCAATTACTGTTGTCTTTATTTTTCTATGCTCGAACATATGTGGAATGGGTTTCCACTATTGGCTGCATATAGTGGCATTTTGGCGACTTCTTTAGATCTGACGAAAATAGTTCACGGTATGAAACTTAAATACCAAATATTCTAATCCTTTCCAATCGTGTCTTGGCTTAGAATTTGCTATATCTTTTTTGATAAAATTAATCAACTAATTACTAACATTACTAAAACAGAATATGAATAATAGTACAATAAGCAAGTGTTAAGTTCTTTTCTTCAATTTTACTTTATATGTTGTTGCCAAAGTTTAAAATAAAAAATTACAATAACTCATACTTTTCTTAAGAATTCGAACCGAATTGAACATCGAGTGTTTTTTGTTAAGTTTAGCTTTTTGAAGGCAACTATAGCTTTGGGAAAAATACCAAAGTCAACGATATACCTCTAGTTGTAATGTCCTAAGTTAAACAATTTTCAAAAATTAAAGGAATAAGAATAGAATATTAAATATCATCTGACCTTGTTGAGTGGGTTGAGATCGTACTTCTTCATGATTTGGTGTCCGAGCACAATTGGCAAGAATTCATTGTAGGTAACGTGTTGAATCTCAGCGGACAAAATATGTCTTGCTTCCTGGTAGAGAGTTTCGTCGTCCCAATGAGGATTGACATGGGCCAGCCCTTCAGCAAGTCGATTGTGTTCTCTCATCATTATAACGTGCATGACAGCCAGTTGAAGTTGTTCGTTAACTCGATTGTCACCTGAAAAGAGAATAACACAAATATATTTAGAATAGCCTAGATTCTTTTTACAGAAAAATAATTCCAATGTGTTTTCGTGCACAAGCTGAGAGTTTTCGGAATTTTCGTAAGTGAAATAGGACGTTGAGGAGCTTATATACGAATCCATTCATTTCAGAAAAAACATTGTTAAAGAAAAAAAGCTTTTCGTAACATTTTCTAATAGCCATGAGCAAGTTGTTTTTAATCATGCATCTTTTTGGGTGTGCATAATGGAACTGCTATAAGGAAAGTGATACCCAAATCAACACATAAATTCGAAGTCAGAATGGTGCAAGAAGTATGATTAGCTCAAAAAGTAAAATGTTAACGAATGAATGGAAAGAAATGTGTTAGTTTTTAATAGGCTGAGAGAAAAATAAAACAATCAACTTTGGCGCCTGGCGTTTTATTTTACAGAAACTTACCGTAAAATCCGGCGTTTAAAATGCACTTTAAATACAAAAAAAAAAAAAAAAGATCGAAATTTTTTATACAGGTCCGCGTTATACGCCGGGTATAAAAATAATAGCTTCAAAAATATACAAACAGAGATGAGCATAAAAAAATTAGACCTATATAGATCTAAATACTGTTTATTTTTTTAAAAAATGACATGCCCAATGAACTTAAAAGGTTGTTCTAGAAGTACACTACATATATTTTTCTTAAGTCTGTTACAATATATCTAGGATAAATGTCTTAAAAACATAAGAGCCACATACATTACAGGTTCCTTCGTAAAAAGGGGGTGCGCGTTGTACAGCGAATATACCTAAAAGTTAAAAAGAAAGTAGCTTGAAATTATGGGTGCTCGACGGATTTTATGGTAAATGGAAAATATTCTTTTGATTTGACATCCCCTTTTTCTTCACGGTGACATTATTTCAAAATTACAGGAATTTCTTTTCAATTTAGTTTATACATAGGTTTCGAATTTTGGATAAATTTTTGAAGAAAAAACGCATTCACGGCTTTTATTTGGATATGTATGGTAGTTTTTTTTAAATTAGCTGTATAGCCCAAAATCGGTTTTTAGAATTACAAAAAGGGCAAATTTATCGTATTTTAATTATTAACATTACAGCAGAGAAATTTCGAAAATAAAATTTCATTTCACCTTCATTTCATCATTCAATAGAATGAAATATCTACATACTGTAAAATATATATTATGCATTTATTTTTCGAAAAATAGAATTGAAATATCGTGTTTCAAGCATTGACATTTATTGGTTTCTCATAAAAAGTATCAAATATTTAAAATTTCGAATAATATTTTGATTAATAACTATTGCCCAAATGGATAAGAATTATATATATGTGTATTTGAAAACGATTTTCTAGCAGAGCGAAATTTTGTAAAAATCAATATATACCATTTAAAAAATAATCTCTTTTTATATTTATGAAAAAAGTTTATATTATGACCATTACAAAATATGGTGATATATCTCTGCTTAAAAAGATATGTAACGATGCCACTGCTTACCAGCATCAAAGCAATACATGTTCCTGGGTCTTGCAATACATCCTAAATCTGGATCAACAGTCTTCATGGGAAGTAAATCTTTCAATCCCAAATTACGGTACAAAGGAGAAGTCTTTAGCTTACCTAAATACAAAAAAACTACATAAGAATATGTCTCTTACAGAATTGACTAACTATAGTAATGCTGTAAAGTAAAAAAAAAATTGCATGGTTTTTTTAATAATATTTTTAAAACCTTGTGAAGTGAAAAGGAAAATAAATAGAATAATTTTGAGAAAATAATTTTTTTCGTTTATTTAATAATTTTAAATGAAAAACTTTCAGAAGTTTTCTTGGCGAGAAAACCTTTTTTCCCTCTTTTTTTTCATATCTTAGTTATTTTTTTAAACACAAAAAGGAAATTCATTGGAATTTATTTTAAAACAATCTCGTTTTAAAAATGAAATTGTGAAAGAGATTTATCAGCATACTGGACCGAAATTGAACTATAAATTATTAATTATTAGTAACAAAACTGACATATTTTTAGAAAAATATCCAAGGTAAAAAAAACTTTTACCTTTCATGAATTTCAATAGTAAAAATTATAAAATTTTGTATTTTAAGTACCTTTTTGAAACAACGTACCTTTCTTTTGTTCCTCAGTTTATAATTATTTTATATGATATTGAAAGATACAGTTTAATAATTACCATATTAATTTATGCATTTTACATATCTATTACTACACACATCCAGATAATCTCGCAAGCGTTAATTTTCTTTAAACTTTTTTGAAAAAGCGAAATCCCACTTAGGTCCCTCGGTTATTAGTGATTGCAATTTATTAGACTTTAACATGGATTCAAAATTAAAGCAAAATATTTCTCTAACACTCTAAAAAGTGGAATCTTGATCACTCTTATGAGAAAATACTTTATCTGAAGGGAAGAAACTTCTACATATTAAATTCATTTTAATTTAAGATGTATTCTTGAATATATGAAAAATACCAGATACAAAATAATAAGAATATCCTATATATTTTTAAAGGAATAAATATAGAGTGTTGAGGGAATTTCAGACAATGTTTTCTTCTCTGTCGAAACAGTATTGCGAGCGTAAAGATTGATTGCAGGTTAAGAAGGTCAGCGAAATCCCACTTATATATAGGTCCCTCGATTCTTAGTGATTGCAATTCATTAGACTTGAACATGGATTCAAAATTAAAGCAAAATATTTCTCTAACACTCTAAAAAGTGGAATCTTGATCACTCTTGTGTGTGTGTGTGTGTGTGTGTGTGTGTGTGAGAGAGAGAGAGAGAGAGAGAGAAAATACTTTATCTGAAAAGTAAGAAACTTCTACATATTAAATTCATTTTAATTTAAGATGTATTCTCTTGAATATATGAAAAATACCAGATACAAAATAATAAGAATATCCTATATATATATTTTTTAAAGGAATAAATATAGCGTTGAGGGAATTTCAGACAATGTTTTCTTCCCTGTCGAAACAGTATTGCGACCGTAAAGATTGATTGCAGGTCAAGAGAGATTATTGTTTAGACTATAGTAAATAGTATGACATTTGTGACCGACTTAGTGACAAATTTGGAAGCCAAATATTTCTGGAAAAATTCAGATAGATCTAGTTTGATTATTTAGTGAGAAGATTTCACACACACACAAAAGGTTTTTCCCTTCCTTTATAAGGACGCTGCAGTCAAGCAACAATAATTTCAGCCCAATAATTGATGGATGTGAACTTTGAATTTGTGGCATTGTAGATTTTACACGTATTAAGTGTTTGCTTTTGATTTTTCTGTAATTATTGGAAAGTTTCGGAATAAATTACAGTTTACACCGATACACCAAGAACGTGTGGAAGAAATGTGTTGACCCTTTCTACCTTAAAAAAGATTCACCACGAAACTGTATTCATGAGAAAGTGTGGTACTTTTATATATGACTAAACCACAACATTGATCTTTTAAGACTTTTAGATTTTATTGTCCATTAAGTTTTCATAAAGTAAAGTGATTTAGTCTCGCTTCATAACATTTTTAGTGACTTCTGGACTTGGATTGCTACTCTACTGGCCAGGAACTTGCGATCCTGACCTCTCGACTACCACGGCCTTATAGTATAAAATAAAAAGATACTGACCTCCTTTAAATTCTCTCAAACGGGATGCAACTTCCTCGTTGCTGCCGTAGATAAAGTTACCGTCCATGTAAGCTGAAATAGCATTAATCTGCCATCTTGGACCTGTGAAAATAGTTATGTAATAGTTAAAGGCAAACTATATACATATATAAAAGGAATTTAAGAAATTATTGTACAAATTTTCAAGCTAAATTAACTTTGTTGTGTTTTATGTATTAAATGTTAACAGCATATGATTATATTTAATTTTTGTTATAAAAAATAAAATTTTGATCGTTCTTTTTTCCTAACCTTCTAAGTTAATCAAGATTACAATCTGTGTGTGTGTTTTCTTATAATTTATTTTCTTCTCTTCTTCTTTTTTTTATTAATAATGGATTCAGAACATCTATGCATGTATATATATATATATATGACAGGCCCCAGGCCTGCGGGTTAAATAAGGAGGGCATCATCTCTACAAAATGCTTCTTTATTCTGCTTGAATCATCAAATATCCAATATGGCGACCCTTAGGAGCGTAACAGTGTAGAACAAAAGACGGTAATCCGGCCAGGAGTCCACCAGCTACGTCTTTCCAGTACGCGTTCTCCTTCGTCATTGATTACGGTTGATTACGATGTATCTGTGGGCGTCTGGACTGAAAATCAGTCCTCAATCCCATATCGTGATAGTCTGAGATGTTGGAGCGACGTTTGTGGAGTTTTACATTCTGCGGAGAGGCTTGCTGGCTATTGGTTGGTTGGAGGCGATCTGGAGGCGTGACTATGAGTGGCGTCTTGACTGGGAATTTTGGAACATCCCCTGGGAAAGCTGCTCGACTGAGAGCTGAGACACTGCTCTCTGATTGGTCAGGAATGGGTGAGGATAGAGACTCTTATTGGCTGCCCACAAGAGTGCTCGCTCCACCTTTAAATAGGCTTATTTACTCACAAATCCTTACGCGATGATAAAGATTTCGCTCCATTTATATTTTTTACTCCCTTAATTTTAAAGCTAATCTTTTCAAACCTGACATATATATATATATATATATATATATATATATATACTATATATATATGTGGGGGGTAACAAATTATAAATTCATTGACTAATTTACTCTCAAAGATTTGTTTTTTTGTTCAACAATATCATGACCTTAATCAAAGGTTCCTTGTCTGTTCTTATTTTATTTTTATGCGTTAAATTTTCGTAGGATATATATATATATATAAACCCTCATTTTATGAATCTTAAATTTTTCTTGGGGCTTTATTAGTAATTCGTAACATATATAACCGAATATTATTCTTCACTTTTATAAGAATAATGTAATTAGTTGAAATGATTCAAGATTGTACATGAATTAATGTTTAAGGAATACATTATAATTGTATCGAATTTTTTAAGCAATAAACTTCAAAATAACATTTTAGTTGTTTAATTATTTATTATTAAATCCCCATCCTAAGGTTTGTTACCAGTTCTTTCAAATCAAAAGTTGTTTCAATAGTTAATATCAGCCATTATTTTAAACTTCAATTGCATTTTTTCTTCACGACGTTTTTCTTTTTTTAAACAAAAAAAAATTTATTATTTTTTTTTACGTGTTTATTTGTTATCTAATTGACAAAAGTTGGAAGTCTTGTTTCTTTCGATAATTGAGTTAATGAACACTTATCACATATCTCTGCTAAGTGAGCCATAACTCTCGTGACGAATTAGAACTGCAATGTCATACTAAGGTCACACGCACATCATGCATTGAACTAAATATTCGAAGTTGAGAAAAATCGTTCACTCAAGCGATCGTGTACAATTGTCACTATTTCAGTTTATTCAGCACGCGAAGTATTTATAAAACTTTTTTGGTTCAAAGCGCAATGAGAAAAAATATTCAGATCTGAAATATTTTATTGTGTAACACTTACGATCAAAACTTATGTCATGGTTTAAATAAAATTTCTGTATTGTTTTAAGGCTTATAATATTACCAAGTAATCCGGATACATTATACAGGGATATTAAAAGTTTTGAAATTCATATTAAAATAACACTAGCTGAAATACCTGACACTGAGGCGCAGTTGAATGCTTTTTGTAAAATTCTGAGTGAAAAAATAATAATTAAAGAATTAAAGAAGTACAAAATAATATCGATTCTTTAAAATATTTAAGGCATTTGGCGTTGGAAACTTGCCAGGAAACAGGCCAAATGAAGGTGGCTACATTCGGAAGCGTGATTTTGGATAACTGTATAAATAAAAAAAAAATTTTAATTTTTATTGTCATTTGAATTAGAATCTACTTATGAAACTGTTTTAAGACTATTATTACAATAATATTTATATTTAAACGCAATTTTTTTGATAAAAAAATGAAGAAAGAATGACGTACTTATATATTCAAAACATTCTCCTTTTATGAAAAATGTTTTTCCATTTATAAATTTCTGCATATATATAACTAGAACTTCTGTACCGGAGCTCAACAAAAAATTTTAAAAAATTCCCATTATTTTCAAAGTTTCAACCAATTGAAATAATAGCGGGTATTTTTTGTTATATTTCTACAAAATCTGTGTGTGTGTGTGTGTGTTTGTGAACATATATCCTCTTCTAAATTATATATTTTAAAAATGTTAGTTCAACAGCAGTGTAGATGTGTATTTGCTGTACATAAGCCAGATATTATTTCAGAAACATTTTCCAAGAAAGGAGAATGTTTTGATAATATGTCATTTTTTCTGCATTTTTTGCTAACAAATTTCATTTAAATAATTTTTTTATTTTAATAATAATATTAATAATATATGCATATTCTCATTCAACTGACACCCAATATCAAAAAATTTACCCATTTACACTTTTTCAAAATCCCACAGTTCCGAAAGTAGCCAATCACATTAAATGAAAATATTCGAAGCTTTAAGGACAAAAAATAGCGGTTTTACGAAAATTTGAAATATAAAAATATAATTCTGTCAAAGATTGCTTGTTTTCTTAAAGATAAAATTATATTATTCAGTGTTTTTGCAAATGCACTCTTTTGTAAAAAAAAAAAAAATCGAAGCATCATAAAGAAAGTGGTTGTTTTTAATAAAATTAAACATGTGTACTGCTAATATACAGATGATAAAATGATGGGAAAAAATCAAGGCCATAGGACTTCACGGCATGCTATTACAGGATGAATGTTCAAATCAGTAGTTGGTGGAACCACCCCTGGTGGCGATACATGCTTGTATATGCCTCGATAAAGAGTGATAGAGGTTTCTAATGTCATTCTGAGATACATTCTGCTAGGCATCCACCAGTTATTGCTTCACATCTGCGATATTTTGGATACCCCAATCTGGCGTTTTACCATGTTCCAGGCATGTTCTATTAATGGAAGGTCTGGTGACCTTTCTGTCCATGAAGAAGTTTAAACTGCTCAAAGACACTCCAGAGATATGCTAGTGGTATTATCTTGTTGGAAACTAATCCCCGGATGACGTATTACGAAGGGTAATATAATCGGCCACAGGATGGTATGAACATATCGTTGAGCTGTCTAGAGATGACCTGCAGTCGTTTGAGATAGTGCCCCACACCGTCACACCAGGAGTTATGGTTGTATTCCTTTGTAAAATTAAGGCAGTTTGAGACCTTTGTCCCGGCCTCTCCAGACACGAAGACGATGGTCATTTGCTTCAAGAGTAAAACAATCTTGCTGATGGACGGCAAAACCACTCCAGACGATTCCGCTGATGTAGTGGGGGTCAAAGGCAAACGTCTTAAAGGCCGCCGTGAGCGTAACCTCCCCTCAACTAGGCACCATGAAATTGTTGAAGTTACCACGAGGAGTATGGAAAAGGCAGTAGTACGTTGAATAGCAGACCATGATACCGTTGGAGTAGTTCGGGCCTGTCGATAAATCACCCGATTTTGCCTCGTATTTGTGCATCTTGGCTTTCCAGAGCTTTCATTTCGTCGATAAGTTCCTAGCAAAAACCACTGTCGCCAGCACCTTTGTACGATGCTCGGTATGATCAACCGCTTAATGCATTCCTACAATGCGACCACGTTTGAAGCCATTCAGTTGCGTATAAGGTCTTAGAAAATGTCGTAATTGCATTATTCGTTTTTTGTCATGGGAATCACAGTAGCGGAAACGGAAAAAAAAAAGATAAATTTTCCGCCTCTATTACCGGTTTTATACTTTGCGAGTTGCCCAGCAGAAATGCGAGCTACTACTGCAATTTATATTAATTGTCCTTCTAAATATGATCATTTGTATGTTCGTTCATGATGTCTTTGCCTATTAAATTTCATAACAATTGGACAATTCCTTATTGGTGCTTCGATTTTTTTTGCAAAAGAATGTATTATATTATCTTTGTGTGTGGTCTATAGTTTTTTCGAAATTCTAAGTTGTGAATTTATTAATACTGTATATATTTTAAAGAACTCTTTGAACAGAGTTAAATCTATTATAGAAACATTTTTCAAAACAATTTGAATTATTTATAAAATTTCACCACTGTAACTTACCAAGTCTGCATCCTGGTTGTAGACCAGCTAGAGACCTGGCGAAATTCATGCATCGTCTGTCGAAGAACTTGTAGAAGGGATCGTCCTGTGGAATATCGACGGGATAACAATTGTAATGTCTTCGTTCTGTGGGGGTGTTACAACACTCAATACTCCTTTTACGGGCATCTGTTGAAATGAAAGACATGTTAAGCATGCTGAATTTCAGTTTATGTTAAATTGCATGGTAGTTGCAGGCCAAAACGTTTTTGGACAATACAGCCCCAATTACCAATTCTGGATAACACAGACTTATTCTTTAATACTACAAATCAGTTAAATATTACCTTAGACAGTCTTTAAGTTGAGATAGTAAGCCATGAATTATTGTAATGTTGCACTAATGCGATTAATGTAATGTAGTATGTGCATGCAATATTTGTGTACCATGTTAAAAGTTTAAAGAACAGGCACAGGCCAAAAGACAAACATTTTAGATGGAAGTAATTCTGTATATTAAAATAGGTGTTATTAAAACTTATATATATATATATGCAGTTAAGGAAATCTCGAAGAGTCTTCTTTTTTTCAACAGAAAGTGGGTTGTGCATGGATAGAATGTTTGTAGGTCAAGAGAAAATTCCCTTGCAATGCTGTTAAGGAATAACAGTCACCTTGGCGACATATTTGACAACAAAAATAGATCCTCTAAAATCCAGAAGGTTCTAAGGAGACTATTTGAAGGGAAAACTTTAGAAAGCCCCAGAATATTCTTCGCAGCCTATCTAAGGACAATGTAGGTAAGTAACTTAGGAAACTGACTTTTTACAGTTTTTTTTTACTGTGTGTAAGTTTCCCTTCCCTGGTGCGAAAATGTGACTACTGATATAAATTGTTTTGTTCAACATTTGTCTGACTTTTGAGTCTGTGTTATTTTAGCTTTGTTTGTATGATTCATTTCTTTCCTATTATAGGAAAATCTCCTACAAACTTATAAATTCCAGAACAAATTGCAATTTACTTCAAAAGAACTTGCCTGTGTAGTGAGTGGATACATTTCAAATACAGAATAAGGGGAAATAAACAAATTAAGAAAACTTATTACAACAAAAAAAAAGAGAAATTCAAGGGCGAAAAAGGAAATCCAAACCCAATATAGAGCTTAGAATTTTATTGGTTTATCCAAGTTTAAGCCTGAACATCAAGGTTGATCAAATATTAAGTGCTAACACGCCCCATTTTAGCTCATTATTATTGGGAGGGGGGGGGAATAGAGATTATCAATAGTAAAATAACAAAAACAAAAAATATATGTGCAAAATTATATTGTATGTGTGTGTTTGCTTTATAAAAGTAACAATAATTTAAATGCAAAACAAAAAATACAGCCTCCAAAAGCTCTCTGTAAAATTTAAAAAGAAGCATATCATGACAATTTGCATAAGATCATTTCAATTTGTGACATTAAGCAAGCAACACACTTCGAATGTTAGTTAATACCGTAGTGTCCCGAAAGCTTGGGAGTTCTTATAACTCACCCATACCCTTGAGGGTCGAAATCTGTGACAGAATTATGCTCGATGGAGAAATTATTGCTGCGGTCGCAGTTAATGAAAAGTACCAAAGAATGATGATGATGTCATTGTGAAGGACACCGCACAAACCGTTAAAATATCACATAATGATTAATTAAAGGCTGTCAAAACTTCCCTTCAGTATTTTAAACAAAGTACGTCGTTAATTGACTTACTGTTTCTTTCGTCGTCAACAGCAAAATGCAGAGTGCAGCACGGAAAACAACAGGACACAACGCATTTTTTAAAAAAATAATAACTAATTCTCTCAAAATTAGCCACTATATTTATTATAGACAGATTTATGCCTTCATAAGTATTTTTCTGATGTGCGTCTGATCAGGTAAATTTTTCTATACTATGTATTCATTTATTTTCATTTTCATCTAGTAAAAGCTCTTTGGTACGTACTTTGCCTGTGTTTACGTTTATTTTATATTCTATTGCATTCTCAAGCAAGCAACACATGCAAGTGCAGAACAATATGTTTTGAGAAAACACTCGAAATTATATTCTTTTTTAATCCCATTCTCGATAACCTCGCATTGTCACAAAATTGGCCACCCTTCGGCCTATGTTAGACCGAGGTTTCGGGACTCAACTGTATTTAAATGATATTAACATAAAAGTCTTATTTAACTTACAATACTTTTATTTACTGTTGGTCTTATTCTCTATATCTACACTAAAGCAATCATAACAAAGTAAGTAAAATATACAACGATAGAAAGAGAGAGTAAAACAATTAAAATCAGTTCTGGTGTGTATTCCACGCAAATCACTTTTTTATTTGGCTTGCCGAAGTAAACATACACACAACTAATTTCTGCGTGACTGCCGCTTGAGTCTTTAACAATAAATATCACGCTTCCTCATTTCAGTGTTCGACATGCTCTCGTTTAGCAAGCAGTAAATAATTTACAAAAAAAAGATTAAGCACGACAGTTTTACTGGAATGGGTGCTCTTATCCTCAAACGTGTTTGTAATATAAACAAATCAACAATTGTTTGTTTTTTCCATCTCCGTTCAAACAAGAATCAAAAATAGATTTTGATCTAAATTATTTCGAACTATTCTTCGTCTACAATTGACAACTCGCAGCAACCGTTTTCCCTCTCACTAACATAATGAAGTAGAATTTAATCGTTCGTCTTCTGATACGATCTTAATTCTTCGAGCAGATGTTACTTTTTATGAGTGGGATTTTTCCCTCAACGGGCCAAATTGCCCTTAAGCATGTGTTTTAGATGTTTGCACGTCCCTATGAATTCCTCGGGCTGGTAATTGCGGTCATTTTTTTCTTCAGAAGGAAACTATAACGTACTAGTTGTAGTTTAATGGTCGAGTTTTTTGACATTCTTTTTGGAGCCACTCAGTTTGAAAAATAAAAGTCTTTAACAGATAACATAAAGTGTGCGCACGTGTATGTTTTCCTCTGATATTGAAAGAACGAATTAAATTTGTTTTTAAATTGAAATTTTCAAAGAATGAATTTTACAAATGGGAAATCACGTGATACTTGATTCGTTTTATTTACCCGCTTAATGGGAAATATAATTTTAACTGCAACCTTATTTCTTTACAAAAGGACCATGTTTGTGGCAAGCTGATTCAATATTGCATCATCCACCACGAATCCTTCTAACTACCGAGCTAAGATTAGCAAACCATGTGATTAAAGAACATTCTAGAAACTTCTTTGGTAACAACATAAACTAAGAGTTTTAAATTTAGACGTTTCTGTTCGTCATAAGCTTTATTCGGGTGTTGTCGTTTCTGTCTTTATGTATGGTAAATTTGTTCTTGTGCAATGTGACGCATCTATACAATCATCGTATATAAATATGATTAATCCTATTAACTGAATGTATATCATTCACAACAATATTCGAAATGTCGTAGCTCACTATCTTCCTATTTGCATATATAGCTCATATATACGTATATACTATATGGTGCATTCATACAAGTGTACATATAGTAATTTAAATACATTTCCTAAGTTATTTAAATTTTCAAACTCTTGAGATTTTTTCCGTACTGAATTCTCTATTGTTAAAATAGTTCTCAAGTAATATTCCCCAATTTTTCTTGTATTCTGTGCTCCATTTAGTATTACATTACTTAATAAATTCTTATAAATTATGCGTTCATTTCTCGATACTATAATTCCGATTACGATCATAATTTAATTGAAACAATATTTTATTTTATATATAATATCATTTTTAGGTATAGGATTGAAAGGAATGCTTAGTGTTATGAACAAAAGAGTGTCTTTACCACTTCCTTTCATTGTAACTGATAATGATTTATTTTGCCGTGATTTGAAGCTGAATTTAATTTAAGTCGATATTCTTACTTCCGTCATACCTCCCAAATAAAGGAATTGTAATATACTTATTTGAATTAAAAAAATTAATTAGTTCTAAATTTGTCTAATGCAATGGTTTGACTTCTTGGACTTTGGACTCAATTGAAGTAAATAAAAAATTAAACTAAAGCTTGCAAATGTGTCGATTCCAAAATGTATCATTTGATATTCACCGTAATAATTGGGATAAGACGAAAGTTTAATTACAACTTTATCCCCTCCTCCCACGCCCTTGTTGTTAAGTTCATTATTTTTCTCTCAAACTTAAAGATGTTTTTTTCGTATAACTCTTAAATTTATTTGGCCAAATAAAAAGAATTATTTAATTTCTAATTCATCTTTTATGATAAGGCTATTCGGATCTTGGGCATTTTGCTAAAAATCATTGAAACTTTCCTACTTTTCGGATGAACCAAACCTTGTATCAAACATGGAAATAAACTAGTCCAGTGCTGCTCAAACTTGCAATATTTGTGACCCGATTTTCAATCATAATTTTCATATCGCGCCTCCCTCCTCTCATACAATAACAATGTATTAAATGCTGTAATAATGTACAAAACTTTGAATCTAAAGTTACAATACGACCTTAAATATAAATCGTACAAATTATCAAGATAAGTATTAAATTTTGTATATGATAAGCCCACTAGTAATTATAAAACTTGTTCTTAATTTAGTATTGATACTTAATATGAATACATTATGCTGTACTGATGCAGTCATAAGTATAGTATATTAGAGTAAATGTGTATTTTCTTTTTTATTAGGCAGAATATATTTTGTTTTCCTTCTTTTTAGCAAATTTACAATTTTTTTAAATACCTTTTACTTTCGACTTTTCGATCTGCTTGCACCCCTTTGTAGGGTTATCACCCCTTTTATAGGGAGGCGCGCCCCGCAGTTTGAGAAACACTGAACTAGTCTAAGAAAACCCATGATTTCTTTTTGTAAAATATAATCAAATAATTTTTGCCACATCGTTTATGGTTATTGTCGTCTGTCTCAGGATCAGCCTACTTACCTAAGGAAGGAGCAGCTCTGGTCAGATCGTGATCCAACATCTGTCCCCAGGCAGCAATCATGTTGCAGATGCCGAAGTCGTGCTCGCTGACGTCATGGTGCATCACTAAACTTACAACCCTGGGACTAGGAAGAGGAGATCCATCAAAGGCCCTCCTAGGGATGGAGATACCTGTTCAACAAGGAAGAAAGGCAATCACATTTCAACTTCTTTAGTGGAAGAGGATTATTAAAATCAAATTATCTGCATTTGTATTCATTTTATCCAGTTAAATAGTATATAGTACATCTTCGGATTAGTCTGGAGACAGTGATATTAAAAATGATTAATGAGGCTTTTTTATATAATGTTATTAAATAGATTCTGGAAAAAAAGGAGGTCAGTTGGGCAACTCATTATTCTAAAATTTCACAAATATTTAAATATGTAGAAGTTTTAAAAGTTTTTCTTAAAACAATTTTAATAAATTTTTGGTTATTTCAAGAGAATTATTTAGCGAACTAAAGTTAGTTAGTTAGGAATTGAAAATCTGACTGAATATATATATATTGAAAAAAATATTTTTCTAGCTAAATAGGGAGGAGGGACAACAATCAACAATGGCTTAAATTCATGTGATGCAAAATGGAATTAGGCATTATGTGTATATAATTACACACTCACAAATACGTGTTTCCAACGAATCAGTTCATAAATTTATATGACGTCATAATCACATGACAAATGCAATCACGTGTTTCCAGCCAATCAATTCATGTGCCTCGCTGATGCCAACTTTTAAATTTTGTTGAATATTTTTGAAATTATTCGTTTGTAAACAATAATAATGCACATGGAGAAATAAAATGCACTTGATTTGAAAATACACGTATAATATAAATTTTCTTTTTTTAATTTTAGAAAACTTTTTGAAGAATCTTAATTTTGTACATCTTCACCAAACAGCCAAATTTAAGAAATTTTATAAATTTTGCAAGTAAGACAACAAGTCAAATATCAGTTTGAATTCAATGGAGAACACGTGATGGTATTTATCATGTGACTGTCATGAGTTTAACCCATTGAATAACATTCTAAAGTTATATATTAACTTTGACATCTTTAGAACTCTCAGATCTAAAACCATACTAATTTTGTGCAAATTTTACGCAAGAAATTTACAGAAGGCAAAATATGAATATTTGAATTCCCACATACGTTCCGAAAATTGGGCTGATTAGTATTATGCGAGTTAAATTCAAAACTTAACCAACCTAAGAAATCAACGTTCAATATTAATTTGTAATTTTAAATAAAATTATCAGTTACTAATTAGAAATCAGTTCGCAATACTCGTAGGAGGACATAAGTACAAAAAAGAATCGTACCATCCCCATAGGATGGAGGGATGAACCTAATCATGGCTGATCTTGCACTTCCCCAAGAGGGGTTGTCGAGATTATTACACATTCCACTGAGTGTTCTGTAGCGTGAAATCTCACACTTGACAGGCTGGAGGAAGGTAGGACAGATTTCCTTGACGGCGGTCTTGGAGGTATCAATTTGTGGCAGTCCGTGGGCTATGGCATCTACACTTAGACCAAATCTGTTGGAGGAAAAATAAAATTATTAAAAAACAGTTGATGAAAATTAAAAAAAGGTGCCGAAAAGATTTAATCGAAATTTTAGAATCTATATAAAACGTAATTGCAATAACTGATCTTAATAACAGATTCATTTCAATCGAAGAATGATGTGAAATATATACATTAAATAAAAAAAAATGTTCACAAAGTTGTATATTCCAAAATTCACAAAGAAAATTTTTAAATAAATTCATAATGTTCTCGAGTGTTTCTTATTATTAACGTCGCACTATAATGTAACGTAAGGGCTATAATTTTGAATTATGCTCATCATTTTAACCACGTTTAACTAATGAAGGTGAGGCATAAGCTGGCACAAACCCTCTCCAAACTACCAGATATGACTTTGAGCATGATCAGCAGAACAGCTACGACAGATATAACGTGCATCGGCTCGTCTTCAGTGGCACTAGGGCTAGAACACATGATATTACACCAACGAGGTCGTGACATTAACCACTAGGCTACCACGACCACAATAATTTGCAATAAAAATAGTATAAGGAATATTTTTCGAAGCATTACATATCCAGCAGCTCCCTAAAGGTGCCTGAGCCCATAATAAAACAAAGCTGCATAAATCATTGTAATTGAAGGATTGAATTACATAAAATAATTTTCTTAGAAAAAAAATTATGTACCATTGTCATCCACTTGTGAACTATAGTCCAAATTTCAAGTCTCTAGCACATCGGGAAGCTAGTTTAAAATTAGTTGCAAAATTCCACCCAGATAGACATACAAGTCTCTTCGGGGGCCTGGGTTCGGGACTAGATCTTTTTTTTTTTACATTTTCATGCATTGTTATCCACTTCTCAGCTGTTGTCCACATTTCAAGTATCTAGCTCATATGGAGGTTAGTTTAAAATCAATTACAAAATTTCACCCTGTCAGTCATACAAAAAAGCGAGTTAATAAAAAATATTGTAATCTGGGGGTCTCTCTTTGTCCCCAGAGTCACGAAGTTGAATATGTAGAAGCAACTCGATCCATGCTATCGACAGGTGGTCTTTGTGTAAATTTGTGTAAGTTCCGGAGTTACGGGGCTCTTTGTCGAAATTGGGGCCCACCTCTTCGGGGGCCCCGGTTCAATACTACTTTTTTCACATTTTCTTGCACTATCATCCACTTCTCAGCTATGGTCTCAATTTAAAGTCTCTAGCTCATAGAGAAGTTAGTTTAAAATCAATTACAAAATTCCACCCGGACAGACAAGAAAGCGATTCAATAAAAACATGGTAAAATAGAAACCTAACCTTACTAAAAACATTTTTTGTGGTAATGTATAAAAAACTGAAACCTAATTTTATCAAACAACTTTTTTTGTAGTAATGTATAAAAAAATTTATAAACCTAACCTTATCAAAAAACACTTTTTGTGGTAATGTATTCCATAGAATTATTTGGTGAAACACTTTAAATTCTTTAGCAATTGAGTTTAATGTTCATATATATTTCCTTATATTAAAAAATGGAGAATTATTTTTTAAAATAATAAATAATTCAATAAAATAAATATTGAAAATCATTAGAAACTGAATTTTCCCAGTCATAAGCAACAATTCTAACACGGGTAACAATCGGTCGGTTGTTTACAAGTTATGCAAATGCAAAGCCAAAGTAATTTATTTTGATGTGTTCGATATTCCGATTTAATAAACAGGTCATTTTAAAAAATCTAAACAGCCATTATTTCTTCCCTTTAAAAGAGACAGTAAACATCTTTTCATCATTTAGGGCGGAAGAGGGAAAACTAATCAAGTGTGCAAAAGAACATAATAGAAGTCAAATGCAAAGCTCTATTGAAATTTTAGAAAATTGTAATATTGAAAACGTGATGAGTTCGTGAATTATACTTTCAGTTGATTACTGATACGTGAAGAGGTGAACTATTATGTTGTGTGCGAGTTAAGAGGGTAATTTTGTTTTTTAATTATCTTCAGACGATTTTATCAGTCAATCTTTTGTGTGCATAGAAGCATTCGAAATTTTTCAAATTAAATTTTAAAGAGACTTGATAAGCCAGTTTTCTCCCTTATAAATGATTGAAAAAGTGAGATAATTAAAATGATACACATAGGGTACATTTATTTCTATATTTCTAAATAGATTTCGTTTTAATAAACACGGCCTACTAATTTTTTTCGTTATTGTGTAATTTTTAATGTTATTTTCTTATTGACATCCATGTCACACCGGGAATAATTTGCTGTTTCACATCTTTTATAGGACACTGAGACAAACTCCAAGTAAGTATAACTTCTTTATATAGGACTGATTTATTTTTTCTTTTAAAATATAGTTTTGTCACAGTATAAGCTTTTTCGAAATGAAACTGAAAGAAAATATCTTATGTTGAATTTAAATTTTAAAAAAAAATGAAGAATACGTGTATTTTTGGTTAGGTTATTTTAATTAACATGTTAACTTTTCAAAGGAATAACAATCTGTATAAAAAACATTTTAATTTAGCTTGAATTACACCATTTTGAACACAAAAATGACTGTTTCGTTTCTGGAGAATTCTGTGTTTTCCCTACTTTTCGGTATCACATTTAAATGCATCTCGTTTTCTAGAATTGAACTAAAGTTTTTTTTTTATGAGGAAAATCAAAACTATGATTCTGGATTTCAGTATTTAGAATACTGATGGTCCGAAACAATTTAATTCAAAGTAATTTACATTTTTACTTTGTCGATAAGTAATAATACATTGCGACTCGTAAATAATAAAAATTGTCTCCTTTTCTATTTTATTCGCTATGTCATTATTTTAAAAAATGTAAGCTGAAAAAGGATATGAATTTATTCTATCTTTAAAGTACTTTGTATTATGTTCGAATACTTAAGTTAAAGTGATTATTTTTATAATGTAATAATAAATCACTTAACTAAGTAAAGAAAAACGTAGAAAAGTGGAGCAGACGTCGAGAATAAATTAAAATATCAGGCTAGATGTGTTAGGTACCAAAAACACAAATATTACTGAAAGTTATCTTTTCCAATCAGGCACCATTACAGTATATAGGTTTCAAATTCTAAACTCGTCTTAACTATTCGCAATGTATGTCCAATTCACAAACTATTACATCCTTAAATTTAAACTGCTCAAGTTTCTTAAATATTTCCCAAAGCATTTTATTTATGTATCGTGAACAATATCACGAAAAATAGAAAAAAAATAAAGATTCCATACAATCCAAGATAATATTTATTCTGCATTCTGTTACAAAATAAAAAAAATAGCTATGCCAATAAGCACATTTATTTAAATTGACATCGCATTGGTTATTGGATGAATTTTTTATATACAACCAACGTGTTTCCAGTTAAAAAATAATACAAATAATACAAATAGGGGTTGGAGAAATTGGGCTACGGCCCGTTGAACTGATTTAAAAGTTCGATCTAGTTTCATTATCTTTTATCAATAAATAAAGCGATCATTTATGAAAAAAGGGGTGGTAAGTTCCGAGACTACGATCCACTTTACTGATCACGAAAAGATATTGATAACCAATTCATGCTGCCCCATACCCTAATTAATGAGCTGTCTATAAGTTGCATAATTTGCATCACGATGTTAATAGATTGAACTGTTGGTGAAAGTGGTGAAAACAAGAAAAGTCGTTCGTTAATTCGTTCTCTTCTCGATAATTCCAAAGAATAGTCCTGTTTTTAGACTAAAATGAAAACATATCGGACACAGTATTTCTACATTTTGATCTAATCTATTTTCTAGCATACGAAATTGTTTAATTTTTTCCCTGATTAAAATAAATGAATGGATATATTAATTTTTATCGTCCAGATGAAAGCAACGCGTTCTCTTCATGCATAATTTTGCATTCGAAATTAGGGTTAATGGTTGTTTGTTTTCTTAACTAGAGTGATGAACATAGAATATTAATTACATCGTTGCGTTTTAAACTATTTGTGATTATGTTAAAGGTATCAGGTGTCTAATCTTCTATCTTTTAAACAACTTTAACATGGCAGTTTGTCATCTTTATTGAAATAGTTTTATGCCTATTTTTAACTCTTTTATTTATGGCGCCATTTTTGTTTCTATCTTTTTCCAAGAAATATTCCAATATCGTTGAAAGTTACGGGAAAAAATTTAAAATACAAATTTTCTAATTAAGTTAACTGACTGATTTTATAGTTCAGTGTAAAAAAATCGTAAAATATTTGTTTTAAATTAAATAAATTTAAATTCCTTTACGTTAATTCTTCAATGAGCTACATCATCAAAAGTATGTGTGCATAAATATTTTTCATTTATTTTATAAAAAATATATTATATTCTTTCTTAAACAAGAAAATAAAGCATTAAAAACACATTTAAAAAATCTTAACTTCAAGTTTAAAGAGTTGGGCTTTAAAGATTAAAATAAAAGTAGTGAATTCGGGGTTGGGTTCAAAGAAGTCTCTGTTAATGTAGCAATTATTTATTAATTTAAGTTAGGTTTCACAAAGAAAACACTTATGGTTAACAAAGTGAAGGGAAAAGAACGTGGATAATTTTTCATAACTACCAGGTTGTCTCCTCACCTGACCTCTACTGAAGATATGTAATTCGTAGAGGACGCTTCAGCTGGATGGAACAGACAGTTGCAACGGGTCTATTCGCATGTACCTTTCACTAATCCTCTTGGGGAAATTCTTTTAATTTAAATATTGTTCAATTGAAAACTTTTTCCTGAAGAAGATGCGGTACATGTAAATCATGTATATTTAAGCATTAACTTTTAGGTTCGAAGAGAGAGAGAGGCTAGGAGTTAGCCGATAGAAATTTGAGGTTAACGTAAAGTAATTAAAAGTTAGACGAGTGAAACTCGTCGATTAATTAATCAATATATAAAACTTATAACTGACAGCTCAGTCGGCAAGATATTGGAATTAGATTCAAATCAACCAGAAGTCTATTATTTGAGATAGGAGTTAAGATTATTTCCAAATGTGACTTTATTTATAAATAAATATTAAATATCTCACACATCTTCCCCGCTTTGGAGTTCCAATACTTTATATAATTATGTGCTTTTCCTTCCCTGCGTTTGTTAGATTTATAAAAGGATAAATAAACTATATTTGTTTTGATTATGGCTGGTGTTCATTCTGACTCTCAACTTTTAAGGGATTTCAGAGAAAATTCCTTACACAGTTACAATTATTATAACAAGGGCGATTACAAACTTTCAATTAAATGGTGAATACAGGTTTGTTAGAAAAAAGAAGAAAAAAGTATGCTTTATTTTGTTATTTGAAAAAATATACTCAATTAAATCATTTTAATTTTATTTATATTTATATTCATTAAATATTTTATTGATATTCCTTTATTAAGAATATAAGTATATGAATTCAAAATTTTTTAACCTTCAAAATTATGTTTTACAATTTTCAGTTGAAAATTCATTTTGTTTCTTATTCATTAGATTTCGTACCTATCATTTCATTTAACTGGGTTTTAAAACCTTCTTTCTTTATCAGAAACTAATATTTCAAACCTTAACTGAAGTGATTTAAAATATAATTTGATTAAAATAATAGATCAAAATGTATAATATATGTAAATATATATAATTCAACAATCATTTTTTTTATTTATTGTATCAAACAACTAACATTTTTTAACACTTAACATATTTCTGAAAGAAGCATTTAAAAATTTATTTTCAATTTAAACGTTTCAAATTATTTTCAAACTTAATAGCAGAAACCTCAACGTATTTTAATTATGAATGACACATTAATATAACTTATTTCTGAAACATATCGCTAAAGAAATTATTTGACGATAAAAAAAATTCAGGTAAAGAAAACAGCATTGATTGAATTTTTCATATTTGGAAAAAAGATTTGAAGGTTCAACAATCTATCCAGTCCAATTGCAGTTCATTTAGAAAAATTTACCTACATTTAGGGATGGCTTGTTTACACAAATCGCAAACTATGTTGAAAATCAGTGGGAATTCCATTGCACATTCTCTGAGCAAAATTTCCTATTTTTGTAACCTTATTTCTCGAAACTGATTTCAAATGTACATAAAATGCTTTTGATGCAACTTCAATGAACAATGATGTAAGCTACCCCAATCATATTATTTTTTCCGAGTTATAAAGAAAGAAAAGAAAGTCTTGATGATATCTAAATGCTTAACATTATAGAAAAAAGTGGAGAATATACTCATAAATTTTAAAAAGTTGAAAGAATTCTAAAGAATATAGTAGAGCATCGAGGAGTATAAAATGGATAAAAGTTCTTAATGAAATGTGAAATAATATCTATAATCATTAAATAGAAGGAAGCAATGTAGGATATCAGTAAGCTTCAAAGAGTTAGAAATTCTTGAAGAATATGGTAGAGCATCGAAAAGTATGAAATAGGTAGAAAAATATTTGAAAAAATGCTATGTCTATAAACATCAATTAGATTAAAATTCTTGAAGAAATGTTGAAGTACATCAACAAAGGTTAAATAGTTGAAAATTCCTGAAGAATATAGAATCGCATCGAGGAGTATAAAATGGTTAGGAAAATTCTTGAAGATATGTTAAATAATGTATATAATCAGTAAATGAATTAAAATCCTTGAAGAAATGTAGTAGGATATCTATGAGAGTCAAGTAATTGAAAAATCCTAAGAATATAGTAGAGTATCGAGATGTGTGAAATTGGAGAAATTCCTTGATGAAATGTTAAATAATATATCTATATAAACATTAAAAAGATTAAAATTCTTGAGGTAATGTAGAAGAATATATATGTTTTAAACAGTAGAAAACTCTGAAAGATTATAATAGAGCATCAAAAAATGTTAAATGGGGGGAAAATCTTGAAGAAATTTAAATAATACCTATAAGCATAAAACAGATTAAAATTCTTGAACAATATCTACAAGTATCAAACACCAAAGTGTTTGATACTTGTAGATATTCCTCAAATCCAGCCGATTAAGCATATTTGATGAACACTTCGTGTGACCTTATTTCCTTTATACTTCATTAATAAGTTTCTTATTAAAAATTGAATTATATTAGAGTAATTATTTGTGTTCAATTAACTCTTGTAGAAACTATTCAATGTGTGTGATTCTCATCTTCTCACTTCCAAATCTGAATTCAAATCAAGATTTTGAAATGAAAATTTCTCAAGAAAAAACCACAATTCACTTTTTAGCAAGAGCATGATAAAAGTGAAAAGCAAAGTAGCTGCAATGATCGAAGATTCCAGGATGTGACCTACAAAGGACGTTAGCTTGGGGCGAGTTCAGTAATCTTCAGCGCCACATTACCTAATGGTGTAGGCTTGTCTTCTCAAATTCGAAAGTGTTCTACCCAGTTTTTTATTCATGTCATTTTTTGTTGTGAAATATAAAGTCTCAATAAAGCTGAGTTGAAAAACAAGGTTTTTTCCTACATTGCTTGACCCCTTAAGTGCGAAGTAAGAGAAACACTCGTGCTTCGTTCGTATCTTGCCTTGGAGTTATCTGTTTTTTCAAATTATTTTCCTACATTGATTGGGTGGTGTGGTATTTTGTAACTTGGGAAGTTTCACTTTCTTCAGAGAAATGATATGATTGTGATTCTTTGACTAACCTTTAACAACTGTGTCATTTGACTTTTTTCGTTTTAGCTTCCCCTTTTTTTAAACTGAACGATTTGAAAATGTTTCTTCTAACTTTTTAATCAGTCAAGGTCATATAACAAAAATTATACCTGCTTTGATAGTTATTTTTCATCGCCTTTGACACAAAAGTTTGATAAAGTGGTCATTCGTTTAATCAACGGACGTGAGAAAGTCATTGTTAAGTATCATAAAAAAAACTATTTTCAGAAAAAAATTCAAAGCACAGTAAACGCAAGTATAAATATAAAAGCATGTTTATACTTGAGAAAACATATACAGGATTATTCATGACTTTCTTCAGAGTATCGAAGCACTTTAATAAAAAGATTGAGACAAATACAACAAAATGATCATTTGAAAAAAAATACAGAGGCACAATTCAGATTTTATTACCATACTTTGCAGGTGTTCTATGCGTGAACCCTTGGCTGTACAGCATACATCAATGCGATAATCCTATTCCTACCGCACTCCACTCAACATGGCACTGTCAGCGTTATCGATAGCTTATATTATCCTTTCATGGTCTGCTATATCACCAGGGACATCTTAAGGCATGGTCCAACTGGGCCTGGGCCCAGGGCCTAACCCTCGGTAGGGTGCCTTATTTCGTTCTCAACTCTGGCTTGATAAGATCATGATCCGGATAATTTTAATGGTCAAATATGATTCCTATACATATTCTCCGAAAAACAGGGAATTTCAAACTGCATGTCCACTGGCAAAAGTGGTAAGATTGTATCATTATGTGATGAACGTAGTCTATGTCTAGGCCGAGGCCGAATACTGTAAACAATCATTTAACTCCTTTTAGTTTAAAGGCGGCTATCGGTTAAGCTGGCGTGTGCCTAGGTTTTTGAGATTTTGAGTCATGCACATTTATTTGCTTCAAATTACCATTTGAACGAGTATTTGACAAATCATTCTATATACTGTCTACTTTTAAAGATCTCAGGTAGGGCCTACTTTTGCATAGGGGCCCAGAGCCTCAAAAATTAGATTTATCTGGGCCCAGGGTCTCAAATAGTCTTAAGATGTCCCTGTATATCACGCGGGGGTTATAAAGAGAGTACACAAATACTTGGTCTTATGTAAAAGACCAAGTTTCGAATAACACGTGCCGTCAATAGCGTTCGTAGTACCATGTTGGCAGGAGCTGGACTACCACATTGATATATGGCATGTAGCCAGGGTTTCACAAATGGAACACTTGTAAAGTATGTAAATAAAACGTTTCTGTATTCTTCAAATGTTCTTTTTTGCTATATTCGTCTTAATTCTTTTTCCTCTAGCGCTTCGAAACTACAGAGGGAATCATGACTAACCCTGTGTATACATTATTAAAATAAATATAAATAAATTAATGAAGTAGATTAAGTTAGAAGGAAAAAAAATAAAACCAGTGGCGTAACGTACACCCCTTCACCGTGGGGGATCCAGGGTTCTAGGGGGTTAAAAGCCTGGCTGACACCAAGTATGTATGGTTTTGCAGTCCTTTGTAAGATCCGGCTTGGGGCCCCAAATCAGACTTTGCAGGAGGGCCCTAATGATCTACGTTACGCCCCTGGCTAAAACTACAAACTACTTCTATCTCAAGAAATATATTTATGTCAATCAAGCTTTTCTGAGTGAATAACATTAAGAGGTAAAATAGATCTCGGTTGATTCTTTCAAGGATCAAAATTTGGACAGGCATGCTCCTAAAATTTCTATCAAGGAGTATGTCCGCTTAAAATTGATCTCGTAATGTTCTAAAAAACTACCAAGCACCTATGTTTTATAAATTTTAAAGTGAAAACACAGAAGTATTAACTATTTTTTAAAAACTTTTCTAACTGATGATTAATTTTGTTTATGTCAAGAAATAACTTATATCTTCATAAGTTAGACTCTAAGCTAAGTATACAGTTAGATAAAAAAAAGTTAAAACATTCATGTTGAAAAGCTCTCGGCTGTGATGGCATGCACGAGGGACAACTATAGTATGTCTTATGTATGTCTGAATTTTATGTAATTGTAATCTATTTTTAAAGTGGCTCTTGATGCAAATTTTTCGAATACTTTAGAAAGAAGAGAATAAATCTCGTTGCAGACAAAAAAACTTAAGAATATTTGGACAATGGAAAAAGAACGTTGAATCAGAATGATTCTAAATCATAGACATTTTAATACGAAAACGAAGAATTAACTAATGTCTTGCTAGAGGAAAATTACTTTTTAGGAGAAAAATATTCAGTTAGAGACAAAAACTCAACCAGGAAGTTTGAGTAACAAGGTTTTATAGTATTAAGCATGCGAATTTAAAAAATCCGATCAATAATTAAGAGCAATGTTTGAAACCTAGATCAAAAGGGAAAAATTCATTATAATAACTTCTCACTGTTACCTTTGCGAGAAAAAAAAGTGCTTACAATTTTTTAATATTTGTAAAAAGCGTTCAATATTTTTCTGTTATGTAATATTTTTCCATTTTTTTTATTGTTCGAAAAAACTTTTTTTTAATTACACAAACTGATTTAGACAAGTATCGTAATGCATATTTCATAAAATAAAAGAAAATTGTCACTTTTAATTTTTTTTTTTTATTTGCACGGCTTTCCAGTCTCCTCATAGTAATTATACAACAGTTTATGTCAAAGATTAGATAAAGAAAAACATTTTAAAATGGGACTATATTATAAGTATGTCTTTTCTGTTGCCATCTCTGATGTTGATTGGTCTGATTATTTTTGGAAAGTTTTATTTGTTTGATATATAATGTTTGATGAAAGGTAATAATACGAATATTTTCAGCTGCTTATTAATAAAAACTTAAATAATAATGTTTTAAAATAAATATGCATCTGTATATGATGCTACGTGCGGTCAAATTTAAGTTTAAAATCTTGCTGAAAGCAAAATTATGTAATATCTATATTCACAGAATTCATTCAATCTTGTTATATATAATTCTATTTTTAGTCCTGGCAAATTGAGGAATAAGTTTGAAAAAGTAGTAATTTTATAAGTTGATAAATAAATATTAAATAATTGAAAACTGCCATTTATAAATCTTACTATACCCTGTAACGAACTCTAGACCATTTCAGAAACTCTAGGAGGCAACGCGGACTGATCCCAGGTACTGCGCCTGCTCGAAGGCCACCCCAGTGATTACCTATCGACGAGAGAGGTCGTTTAACTCCATTGGCGATCTTAGTGTGGATTTTGGAGTCGGTGATTACCTCTCAACGAGGGAGGTTGTTCAGCTACGCCAGAGAGCTTAGTGTATATATTTGGATTTGGTGATTACCTCTCGACGAGTGAGGTCGTTTTAGCTCCGCCAGCGAGCTTAGTGTAGATATTTGGATTCTGTTGATTGTCTGGCAAAGAGAGAATATGGTAAGCTCCACCAGCGAGTTTTATGAAGAGATAATTCAGTGTTTGTCTCTCGAAGATAGATCTGTGATCTCCACCAAGTTGCGTGAAAGTTTTTGTATCTGTAGGGGGGGGGGGAGATGTGTTGGATGCCACACTTGCCAATAATTTGCTTTAATTCTCCACACTTGGTGACAAACTCGGGATATTTACGATTTTTACTTAAAATATGCATAAATAGTATATAATTTTATGTTGTGAGATCGTGATCTAATAAACCATTAAAAAATCATTCAAGAGTCATCAACTGACAACGCTAGGACATTACAACCCCTTACACGAATATCCAACAGCGTATCAGCGCTTTTTTGGGGATATACCATCTTCGTAGGTTCATACCTTTCGAGTTATGAAATTCATGAGGAACTCAATATCGGAATCTTTCAAAGGCACTTAATACAGTAAATTAAGTCACATATAAAATCCAAGTGTGGTGGTTTATATCAAGCGTTGGCCACTTATGACACGCGTACCAAATGTGGCCCTCGATACAATTTTCAGTTGCACTATAGACCACTCTCTGTAATGATATTACAAAAAACTAAATCACCTTGTTTCTCCTTCTGCGCCCCAAATATTATCACTCCTTTTATTTGGTTCGTATCTCAGATATAAAAGTATTTAATATGATTTCAGTCGAAAGTAAAATTTAGTTTAACACACATCGTGCGCTATGGACTACTTTAAATTTTACGAGGCATTCTTGTTTTTATTGTGAAAACTTGTATTTTAACTGTTTAATTATTGTAAGGATTCATACCAACATATTTAATTCAAATGACCACTAAAATGACAGCTTTAAGTTAGCAGTTTTCAAGACTCTGGACGAATGAATATGAATTCGTACAACGAAACGATCGAGCTGTATGTGTGTTATGTCACGCATCAAGCGTACAAAGACATTTTCAAATGCAACATCAGTCCATATTTATATGAAATGTGAAGTTATAAGGAAAGTTGTTATATGATAAACAAAAGAACTGGAACCAAACCTAAAGCGACGGAATGTAGTTTCGTAATTGCTCTTTGTGTAACTGTCAAAGGCAAATCTTTCAAATACGAATATTCAAATGGCATATATTCGGATGCTAATAAATATCTTTAAAAGATGCATAATTAATATATAATATAAAACTATATCTGTATTATTGACCTCTATTCCCTAACTCTGCATGTATTGTCACAGGAATCGAATGGTTTCAAATATTTCCTACTGTGAGCCATCCTGAATCATATTGATAGATTGGTTTAGCACACCAGAGCTACTAGATTACTGACCTCTGGTTAAAAATATATTATTTCATTTAAATAAATTTTTTATAGTTAAAGCTAGAAAAGTAGTCAGTAGTACTGATAATCATTTTACTGTAAACAGTAAATAATTGATAACTAAATAAAACTCTGGCAACATATAAGTGCCTTTATACAGGCGCATCGACCTTTCTGACCCCAAATCAGTAATTATGTGGGGGAAAGTAATATGTGTAAGTAACTCAGTAATGCAAAAGCTGCTTTCAAATGCATAAATATCAATGCCCTTACGAGATTTTCAATCATATCAGACTACCCTTTATTAATACCATATTTGAGGTATTCTCACGAGAGAATATATTGCACATAAGATTCCTATTCACTAGACAATTAAGAGGGAACAACAAGTATACCGGGCAATTGAAAGAGCAAAATTCAAACAGGAAAAACTAAGTTTATAAACACTGAGTAACTGTAGTGAAACAGTTATTCACCCAAAGCTAATAATGGGAATGCTTATTGGGAAAGTTTCGTTATTCATCTCATGTAACGATGTGACGTAACTTCAAGAGGAAGTTTTGCACCAATGACCCTAGGCGCGTGGGTGCTTTGACGATTACAGTTACTTTCGCTGGTTTCCGAGAGTTTTTTGCCGTGGGTGAAAATGGAGTCTATGGCAAATCGGTCAACGGGTTTCCAACTGGCGATCGACCGCATTCCAATCATTTAGTGATCTCTTCTTCATTTCACTTAAAAAACGATTGGAGCAAAACATTCCGACAAGTAAATCGACAATGAAGCAATCGTTAAATGTCTGGATTCAATGGCCCTCTGGATTCAATGCATGAATGCTGTTAACAGTGCTTAGTTCGGCGGATAAAAGTACTAAATAAGGGGGGAAATTTGGTGATGTATTAGATTGCCCAATGCGCCGAATTGTAATAATTTGAATTCCTCAAAAATATTTTCACTTCCAATATGCATTTGTTCATTTTCAGTACATTTAATTATCAGTTGGTAGTTACATTTAATTTTATAAATCATTGTATTTGTGGCCTTTTACAATGACATTTTTAAAGCTTTTTCTTTACATTTCGGTACAGAGTTTGATAGAGATTTCTTAGATGCTAAATAATTCAATTTTTCTAATGTAACATATGTTACAAAATTCAATTTTTGTATTTAAGCACATGAAATAAAATTTCTATTTTACATTAAACTGAAAACTGAAATATTAATTAAATGATTCAAAGACGGTGTAAAGGTCAGTGAAGCTGATTGCTATGCTGTAGGGCCTGAGTTTGAATCCTGGAGAAGACATGTATATTTGTAAATGTAAAGTGTCTGTGCGATATGGCGCACTCTAAATATTCGTCCAGCCGTAAGTCCTCCCGAGAGGTTGGTGGATGCCCCCCCCCGACTACCTCCAAGAATGCTCTCCCTCAAAATTGGGGTGGAATGGAATAAAAAAAACTGTCGCATGCATGGTGCTCAAAGCTGCAGCTAAAGACTGATGTAATGTAACCTCTAGCCACAATGAGTTTTCCTGTATCTCGATCTCATGCCATCAATCTGGTGCCATTAGAAACAGCACAAGTTTGAGTTTTTCTATGAATTTTTATATCATAGCCATGAAAATTTAATTTATTTTTACACATTATTTTACCTAAACATACTTTAAATTTGAGCTTTAGTTATGAAAATTGGTCAAAAATATTTATATACCCACACACATATATATACATATATGTTATACATACATATATACATGTGTGTGTGCTTTCATTGTAAGTTTTGAATCATTCTAAAGTATAAAGATCAATTATTACAATTTTTTTTAAAAATCAATTACCATTAATTTTTATTATTCTTGTTAAAGTTATTTGTCCCTTAAAATTTAGGAATTGTGTTTACTTTCCTCAAAATGTAAATAAATTTACAGCTTTTCTAATTACGACGCAGAAATGATCCATCATTTTTAAAAGGAAAGTAATAAATGAGAAGCGTGGGAGAGAAATTTGCATATACTTAACTACGACAAAGCAGTAAAGAATTTATTATTTCTAAAACCATAATTTCAATAAAAACAGACAATAAGGAATAGGAAATAAAAATGATGGTTCTGAATATATTTATTTTTAGAATTTCTAAATCAATATCTTGATTTATTTCCGAATCATTCCTATTAAAGTATCCATAAAACTGGTAAAATATTATTTATCTCTATTTCGATTAGTAATTACTTATTGTATTAATACTTTGATAAAGCATTAAAGAATTTAGTAATTATAAATGGAATAAGAAATTATGATAACATTTTTTATTGTAGGTTATACGTAAATGCATTTTCATGATTTGTTTTGTAAACTTCCACAATGAATAAACAGCCTGTAATTGTGTTTGGAAACGTTTTCTAACAGTTTAGAAGAATACGGCCAGCATTTTGACAGATTAAAAAAATCGTAATACTAAATTCTACGGGGTACTCAAATTACTCTGTGTATATAATATATTTCTTTTTCTAAATTTTAGTTATAATAATCTATGAATAGTAATTGCTAACGGTGTCTAACTTACCTTGTGAAGGAATTGGAGTTTTGAATTAAATAAATAATGCACGAAAATATTTATTATATGGTTATAAGATGTGAAAAAGAATACTATTTTGAATTCATTGACATCAAGCATGATATTAATTCTCAAATTTGTCCCGAATATATTCACAAAGAACTATTTCCTAAAACAATAAAAGGACAAAATATAAAAACCACACAAATTATTTTAAAATCGTTTGCTATTATCAATTCTCTTGATTCTTTATTACCAGCTAATTTGATTGTATAATTTTTACAAAGAGGAGAAATATAGAACTTCCTTTAAATGTTTTTCTCTAATATATACTCCGTGTCTTCAACATTTTATTTCATTTTTAAATATACATGGAATCAAAATGCTTGAGTTAAATACTAGTTTCCAACGAATTATTTTACATTTAAATAACGAATTACTGATGTGAAGGGAAAGGATTTGAATGCAAAAACAAATCCATATTAATAAAACAACCGATTGTGCTTATTTTGAAATTTTGAATTTTATAAGAAAAAGTCGTTTTTTGGAAGATAATTGAAATCGGGAAACTATTTCATTTCAAATTCTAACTCTATCGTTAAAGAGTTAACTTTATACTTTTAATCATTGCTGTTTTTAAATTAATAAATGTGAAATTTGTATGAAAATATAAACTTTAAAGTTGGTTAATAAATATTAATTTATGATGAGTTGATGTAAAAAGATTTATTTTCATTCATAAAACGTTCACACCTCATTGCTGGCATTTCTTTTGAATCTTTTAATAAAGACTGCATTTCTTTTTATTTTATTTTGAAAACGTGCAACGCGTTTGGGCGAAACTCAAATAACCTTAAAGCTGTTCTTTTTGAATTAGCGCATAGCATATAATATGTTGGAAAAAGTGAGCTTTCTTTCTTTCTTTTTTAAGAAAGAGACAAACACTACTTCAATGAAAACTGATACAGAAGAAGTGAAGATTGAAAACGCCCAGTGTTGAAAGATTCATAGAAGCGTTAAATTAATTTAATTTTAAATTATTTGGATATCATACAACTTTTTATTATTACGAAACATTAAAAAAATTTAAAATCGTCTTTGTTGTCGGAAAAATTTGGAAAATTAATTCATTTATATGAAAAACTTTCTAAAATTGCTTTTAATCATATATATTATAATTCGAAAGTCTGTAAACTATTTGTACTCAAAAAGAAAATGAATATATAATGCTCCAATTGTGTGTATCATGAGCTTTCAAATAAATATGAAATAAACACTGAATGTGTGTAAAATTAATTTACTTTTATATTAAATTATAAAAGTCATCTAAAAAAAAGTAATAAGAAACAAAGTGGATAGACAAATAGAGATATAGTAATTCATTGCATAACAAATAAAGTAATGTAAAGTATTAGGGTGGATCGCATTTTTTTTCAAAATTTCAAAATCTACTTACGCGGTAAAGATGTTCTGTACAGATGAAGGGAAAATAATTAAAAATAATAATAATAATCTAGTTTCTATATTAAGTACTGTCACAAGGGTAAATAATTAAAAATAATAATAATAAACTAATTTTTATATTAAGTACTGTCACAAGGGAAATGAAGCTAGGAATTTAAGCTTTTTTATAGTAAAAATTTAAAGTAGTTTTTGCTAAAAAATGAAGTAGACATTTTAGTACTTTTTAACATTTATTGCGATGAGTAGACACCTACTAAGTAGATACAAGAAAAAAAAACTTAGTTAAGTCTTTTCTCTTTTTATCAAAAATTCAACCACTTTGTGGCAATACTAAATTTTGATATTTTTTTTAAGAAAAATAATTTTTCTTTTCTTCATACCATAGAACATCGGTTCCGTATAGGTGGGTTCCAATAAAAAACATTTTTCCCTCCATATAACCGCACTCCTCCACCTCTAGTGGTTATGCATACGATTATTTAAATAAAATATATATGATTATGTAAGAATAAGTGCTCTTATAAAACATTGGAGATTTTCATTTTTGCACAAGACTAACTCATATTATTACATAAAATACGTCGGGCATCCTAAAATTGATATTACGAATGTGAGGTTTCACAGAATACGATTTTGAAAAAACGATACAAAAAAAGGAGAAAAGTTTAAAATTTTTTTTATAATTTGTGGTAAAATAAGTATTTAACATTACCTTAAGAATTATGTTTTAAATAACTAATGTATTTATTACCTGTGTGCCAAAATCCTCACAGTTTCTAGCAATATCTCCGCAGGTATGGATACATGATTCACCTTTGGATACACTGATGAAAGTTCTTTGATTTCGTAAGGAACTTCCTCACCTGAAATATATGATGGGTAGATTTATTATACATATAATATAAACTTAAAAAGGGCCAACAATACTAAAGAAAGATTTTATAAAGTATAAGATAATAATTAAATTATCAACTTATTTTTATTTATAAACAAATTGAAAATAAGCACTGCATATTTTAACTCCTTGCCTGTGACATTCGAATCCATGATTGGGTATCTTTAATTCGTCAAATTACGAATGCCCGGGCAGGCTTCATGTGAGAGAAAAATTAGATCTTCTATTCCATTAAATTCGAAGTAAGTTCGCTTTCATTTCATAAATGTTCTATGGTATGCAGTGTTCATTTTTACAAAAGAAAGCTTCACTTGCCCTTAATTTATTTCAATGAAAAGGTGATATGATTTATAATAAAAATGCTCAAGAAACACAGCGAATTATTTATAAAATTCTCTTTTTTAAAATCATATTGTTGTAATGTTTATCATTAGTTATTTATAAATACAGTTTCAAAAAAGACATATAATTTAATTTTTGATAAAGTATGGCCATTTTATGTAAAATATATTACACTGTTAATTTTTTCATGTGTGTTTATATAGTCAAACTACATATTGAACGTTTCTTTAACGAAATAGCTTATAAAATTCTTGTTATAAAAACAAAATCAAAGGCGGATGGGGATTTCCATTTATGACATATTTATTCCGCGGGTATCAAGTTAATTTTTATGGGGGAAAAATTGTAATAATTTATCTTAAATTCAGGTAAAGTATTTTTAACTATCGAAAAGTTAATATTTTGTAATAATTTGAAAAATTAAAAGAAAAGTTACTCTTAAATAGTTTTTAACCTATTTAAAAAACTATGTCTTATATTAAAGGTGAATAATTATAAGTTTTATTTTAAAGTATGTGGCAGGCTAAAACTGCTTGACAATAGCGATACTTGCTGTATCTCACGAAATCTTTTCGTAGTATCTAAGATTTTTGAATGTACGTACATTTTGACAATGACGTCTTAAGACATCTTGAAGTTTTGAGCCCTTACGCAAAAGTAGAAGCCATCTACTGTACTCTTATTGAATTTGGTAAATATGAATTTAAACAAAAAAATCCATAATAGAATGAAGTTCTACTATAAAATAATTTTTTTTCATCTCAAATTTACAAAATTTACATTACATTTTCAAATTGTAGTCTTCCCACTGTTACAAGTTAACATATGGTTTGAAATTCCTAATCTTTCGTAAAATATGTTTAGGAATAACAATTGGCAAGTAAAATTAATCAGATCATGATCTTAATGAAACCGAGTCGAAAAGAAAATAAGGCACCTTTCAAAGCCGAGGCTCTGGATCTGCGTCCAGTTGCCCCATGCCTTAAGACCTCCCTGCATTTTGATTTTAAAAAATTTAATTTAGTCCTTAGATAGTGAAAAAGTGAATGATATATTGAGAAACAATGCCCTTCTGTGCAAATAGAATAATCCAGATATTTAATTAAATTTGTTAAAGTAGATTACCAGTGTACTGGTCTAGCCTCATCAAAGGTAGATTTGATACGACAAGACATAAGCAATTTTATTCAGTAAAAACATATTTTCAATTAAATTTTTATTGCTATCCGTATTGGTGACATAACATTCAGTTACTTACAACATTTGTCGATATCAAAGTAACACATATTATTTAAATCAGTAAGAAAGGTGACACTGTCATCTTTGCCCATTTTTTAAATGAAATTTAAGCAATAATACGCAAGCACAGATTCTAACAAAACAAAAAAAAAGAATATATTGCTATATTGCTATTAAGAGTAATGAAAACATAGCATCTTTTTATTTAAATTAGTTCTTTATCAAGCCTCAAATCTCCACTAAAAACCGAAAGGGTTTAATTTCAGCATTATAAAAAAGTGTTACAGAAGAAGTTATAATCCATCGAATGCTTTATGGCTTTCAAAGAGTAATTAACCTCAAACTGATTTCTAAAAATAAAATAAAGCATTTACTTATGTGCTTCAATTTAAAAAATCAAAATTTTACGGCGCCAACTAATGAGTACCCTACAGGTAAATAAGTGCGCTTGGTGCCAGAAATGCTGCTTAAGACACGATGTCTTTCCTCATCAATGTAACAAAGAACATTCTTTGATCTTACTAGAGGCATTTCTTTTATTTTTGTAACACTAATCCTACAATTCCAAATACTTTTCTTGTCATACCAATAAGTTGAATCGAATTCACCAGACCCACTTAGCTTCTTTTTTTCCGTTTAAGAAAAAAAAGTCATCCTCTTTCCATTATATACTTTTTCTTTCTGGCATTCAGTTTAGAGACACACATTATGCAAAACACGTTATGTTATCTCAAATGCCTAATCTACTTCATCAACCCCTAGGCAATTTGAATGTAAAAGTTGAAATTACGCCTTGTTGTTTGGTGCGCCCGAAGCGCATTTTCCGATGTTGGCCAACGTTGATTTAAATATTAATTTAACAGATGATGCGTGTCTTGATAGATTGAAACGTCTTCAGGAAGAAGATTACAGGCATGTGTCTGGAGTTTAGTACGGTAATTTAATGGCGAGAAATTATCAGCAAAAATTTTGACTCAAAAACGACAAGATTAAATCAACTGTACAATTGACAAACTGTTCTGCATAGTGGAGAATATAAAAAGCAATCTTCTGCGAACTTGGTTGTAGATGTGATACAGAAGAAAATTGTGTCAAGTTCTACCTAATTTGGTATTCTGAAAACTGAGTATTGACTGTCACACATAATATCAGGTTATATAGTGCGACGTGATGTTTGTGCATGAATGTGCATCTGTATGTAGCATAGAAATTGATGCTTGTTCGTATACACTAGGGGTCTTCAGACTGTGTTCCACTGAAACTTATAAATATGTATGCAAAATTATTTCTGTGAAGTTTGTATTATATAATTACAAGTATCTAAAACTCATCCTAGTCATTAAAACTGAGTGAGTGAGTGAGAGAATATTAACGTCGCACTGATTAGCAACACGAGGGCTTTTGGCGACGGTCCGCGTAATTTTGAACCATGGTCAAGTGACGCGGACGACACCTGAACTGGCACGCCCCCCACCCTCTCCTAACTACCGCACCACACCACACCAATTATATATATATATATATATATATATATATATATATAATTTCGAAAATATACACAAAATAGTTATAAACCTAAGATAACTATAGTCCTACAGTCATGATAGTATAAAGTCTTAGCCACAGTAGTATTAAAGCAAACTCCTGACCTTAGGAACCAGGATTGTAGTTTCAAACAAAGTTTTGAGGCCAGCCAACCTATATATATTATGTATATTATATATATAGAGGCATATATATATGTTATATAATATATATAGTACTCAAGTGGTAAGTCTTTATCTAATTGCTTAGCTTTGTTTAACATATTCTAGTAATTATTATAGCTATAACATTATCGTTCCATATTAATATATTATGGTTTTATTTGTAATAATAGTTTAACTTCTCTAGACATTTCTTACTTTCCCTATGACCAAGAGTATTGGCAAATACAGGTGAAGGTTGGCTAGCCGCAAAACTTTGTTTAAACCTGCAATCCTGGTTCCTAAGGCCAGGAGTTTGCTATAGTACTACTGTGGCTAAGACTATTCTATCGTGACTATAGTTATCTTAGGTTTATAATTTTTTTGTGTCTGTTTTGTAATTTTTATATATATATATATGCTTCCTACCAGATTGTGAATATTTTATTGTAAACTATCTTGGGTTCCACGTGATAATTTTATACTCGTTAATTAACACAGCATATTACATAACTAAATAATTTTCTAATGAAAATGCACCATTTTGCAATTGTGGAAAAACACCTATAATGAAGGGAAGGAAACTATATACTTATCAACAGATTCAATGATAAAATCTAAATTTAAGCAAGAACAGCTTCTAAATTTTATGTTGTAAATTCATCAAAAATACAAAGTATTTCTCACTCAGATATAAGCACTTTAATACCATTCAGAACATTGTGTTTCAGGGAAATATATTTCTCAATGAGAGGGTTTACAAAAACAAAGTTTAAAAAGGAATCAAACGCAGAATATGAAATGCGACTGCAAATGATTTCAATAGACACAGACTTCGACAATTTGTGTGAAAAAAAGCAAGCACATATCCCAGCACGGGGAGGTGACACTTAGATCACAAATTAATATTATTGACAAGTAAATTATATTAAAAAATTATATTAGAAGTTTTTAAGTAATAAATGCAATACTTTTCTTTTATTACTGTCTTTACATAAAGTACCTATAACATGTTGATCTACTTTAAATTTTATTTTGAGATATATTCTTCTAAGTATGTGTGTGGAATGGGGTTCTACGAAAACACTTTCTAGTTTTAGGAGTTCCACAAAAATACCTTCAAGTTCTAGGGGTTTCGTGAGATGAAATAGTTTGAAGGTCACTGATATACACAATAGAAATCATGAAAAATTTTTACCATGTTTCATCTTAAATTAAACGCCGTACAGTTTTTTAAATCCATGTGTTTCTGACTCTACACATTCATTTTGATTCATTTCTACTTGCTTCAAAGGTAAAAATTCATTTAACAAACATCGGAATTCTCTTTGAGTTGATTAAATATCCTTTACGCGATATGTTTCGTCCTTAAAGCCTTAGAAATAAAATAATCTCTTACAAATTAATTATTATGGACAAAAAAAATTTTTTTAAATGTACCATGAAAATTTTCTAAAATATTTTTTTTTAAAGATTTATCAACTCAGTGTAAGAAAATTCATTAAATTTCCTCAGGAATGTTTTAAGACAACTTTCCATTAACTATTTAAAAGCAACCTCTAAATAGAAATATGTAACTGTTTTTTTAGAGATTTTGAGAACAATCCATATACTATAACCATATATTTACAACATTTTTTACTACTTTTTCGCTCAACATTAAAATGCGTGCATATACGAGTTTCTCATAACAACATCCTTCATATGAATATACAAATTTGATTGCTACTTAGATATGTTATTTCTTAACTCTTCAATATTTAGCATAGACATTTCATTATAAGATTCAGATAATATACGCAATCTTATTTTTAACTTACAAAAATAGATTTTTTATCAAAAATAATCATTGCCAGAATGTTTAAGACAATACTTACCAAACTTTCTTCGAGCCTCATGTAAAGCTCTGTTGATGTCTTCGTATCGAATACACGTTTGGTCAATGTTTTCATTTTGCCAGCTACAACAAAATAAAACGGTTAAGATCAGATTGACATTATTGGAAACAAAACAGTGCTAATTGAAAATTTGCCCAACATTGTGAACTGCATGAAAAGAAAAAGAAAATGAAATGTTTAAATAAGTTACTCACTTGCAATTATCGTATTAAGGAAAATGATAGACAGTGAAATACATTTAACGTAAAAACGTGTAAGCCGAAATATCGGTTAATACGAAATAATACAACGCGCGCGATCTCGACTATAAAATATGTATTTTCATGCATTTCTTTTCTCTTAACACGAAAAATTTTGCTTCTGGGATGAACACTTCATGAAATGTTTGAAAAAGTCTCTCTAGTTTGAGAAAGTTGGACTGTCCTACTGTATCATTGGAATAATTCATTGTAGTAAAGGATGATAATGTGTGTGCAGCCCCAATTATGGAAAAGACATTTTAGAATTATTTCTAAGCTCAAAAACTATCATTGAAGTAGAATTCGACGATGAAAATTAAATGAACAATGCAGTTCCTATTCCTACGTCATCCCACATCATGGTGATATGAATGACAAAATGGACGACACCGAATAATTTGTTGACAATTTGACTCTACATTAGACAATGCAAAGAAGAATATAACATTATTTTCCAAAAACGTAATAAATGTTTTGTTTTTCAAAAAACTCAAAAATTTTGTATTAAATTTCAAAAAGTTCTTGTGTGTGTGTGCATGTTTTTCCTTCACAGATTTTTATTAAATACATACATATATAGCATATATACATATCTATTATATCGTTGTATCTACACCAATTTTATCATATCGTACGCTATATTCCTATATAAAATATGGGTTTATTTTAGTGAGCTGTACTACTGTCAAAACTTTGTCTTATGATTTTAAAATAACCTTATATATAGAGAGAGATCGGTATTTATGATATATAGAGATACGTATAAATTATATACGAAGCCTTTATTTTAATCATCTTCCAGATTATGCTTGCAAAATGGTAAAAAATGGGCTTGACCCTTAATCTGGAATAAATTTTCTGATAGATGGAAGCTTCAACGTCAAGATCGTTCTTGATATCTTTCCAGCGTAAAGGAAGCATAGCATTTACACATGTACATATATTTCTAATTATTTTTAACTAAATAAGTCTAAGTTTTCATACATAAAATATATGTTATGTTTCTTCGTATAGTATCAAATGTATTTTTAATTAAAAGCTAAAAATTGAGTATTTTGTAGAATAATCTTAATTTTTAAGGACACAAATAAAAAAATGCACGGTTTTACCTTTTAACGAGTTTTTACAAATAATCGGATATTTTTGTATTGAAAAATATGTTTTAACCGTTTATCATACTTTAATAATGAACAATGACAACTATAAGACAATTTTCATATTTGTCATTCAAAGATATGTTTTGAAATTCCTAAGCCAACACAATAAACTTACATATTTACATAAAAATTTGGGGAAAATTATATGCCTATGATTTTGAAAACTACAGCGAGAGAGAGAAACGAAAAGATATTGTGTGTGTGTGTGTTCACTTCACTTATAATAGTTCACTTCCGTTGCCATGGATACAATCTACTGCTCAAATTCACACGCCTGGCTGCGGGCGACTTGCCAAAAATAACTTCTTTTATTTTCTTTGTAATGGAAAGTTCTGGAACTTCGATGGCCATATATAAGGAAAGGAAATATTCAGTTCGTGGAATAAAGTCTTGAGTTGTGGCTATTGAGAGTTGTAATCATTTTACTTGATTATCCAATTACACGGTAGTTTAATGTACGTGACAACATTGTTTTTATTAATAGTAATTTTTCATGAGCTTATATCAAAATTTTTATATTTTTACATACCTTGGGATATATTCTGAGAGATAACTTAAACCGGCATCCAGCGACCTTTTGAAGGGTGGTCCACCTTTGCTTTGTTTTAGAACCAGTGCACATTCTGGAGAATAATCTATATTGAAAGGAGTTGGTTGATCGTAAGAAGAGGCGACACTAGCTATTAAAAACAGCCATGTCCATGGTAGGTATCTGCAAAAAAAACAACACTTTGTTAAAAATCTAATAAACAATCAGCCAGTTACAAAAAATACTATAAATGTAACTGGAGTCTTTAACAATATTTCAAAACTACATGAAACTCAATATAGAATTCACCATACGGGAATTTAAAAGGTATAAATTCGTATATGAAAACTAAAAAATTCCAAGAATATACATACTAAATGCATAAACCATATGGTTTTGCTATAGTCTAAATATGCATGAATTCAATTATCCTGTTTCATGATTCACAATTAAAAGCTTTAAAAAAATTTAATTGAGGAAATATAAAGAATAAGAAATCTGAGGAGTACACCCAAATTTATTTTTTAATTTAAAACAATTGTGCGTGAAAGTGGAAGGAGGTTGTTCAAGACTTATGTTTAATAAGCAATATGAAGAGAATAACCAACAACTCCAAGTGTTTAATTTACGATTATCTCATTTTAAAAGGACATTTGATCTTCTTTTACAACCAAGGAGTACGATAACAAATAAACTTGAAAGCCACAGATATAAATTATAAATATAAAGCCTTTTCATTCTAAAATCCTAAAATAAATTTTAATTCTACATTTTTTAATTAAATCATAACGGCTAAAGGCTGCAACAAAATTAATTGCTAATAAAATAACTTAAAATATGCTGAATAAATATATTTTAATCATTAAATATTTGTTTTTTTTCTTAACCTTATTTTTCCTGATATTATTTAAGATCAACTCATCAAAATGATCAATATAGGCTTGAGTTTTTTTTTCTGAATTTCTTTGTCATCACCAAGATAAAGGTAGAATCATTTGAGGATGACGAAACAAAAGTTAGAGAAGAGAGAAGTTAATGATGAAAGAACTAGTGGTCTAATCAACATTTCTTCCTGCCACATCCGAAGATATAGAACTGATTCAGTAATTTTAAGTTCTGCTGAAGTAAAGAAATAAATATATAAAAATATAGTCGTTCTCCGAAATCCACAGAACACTACGCAAGGACTTCAGAGTCCATATAAATATAATGTACAGGGATTCTCAGTTTGCTCTGTTTCAGCAATGCTGTTGCTTGAATTAACTAATTTGCCCGTACACCGTACGGCTATCCAAAGTTTCCCACAACCGATTTGCCCGTTTTCTGTACGGGCATTGATATTTTCATCTTTCAATCTTTGATTTGCACATATTTTAATTCTTATTGTGAGACTATTAGTGCTAGTGTGTTTTTAAGAGATACTGTTTGTCAAAGGTACTAAAATCCTTCTCATCCGGGATTTTCTTCGTGGGGGGATGGCGGAATTTTTTTCATTAAAGGCAGGAATTTAGATTCTTGAAAATATTCGATAAAAAATAGGGCAATGTGCAATTTGTTGCTTAAGAAGAAATTAAAATGGAATGATAATCCAAAAAGCCGATGTTATCTCTGTCCCCCATTGCAATGTAAGACTGAGTATTGCACTATATTTCAAATAGTGTGTGCATAAATACGAGTGTGCTTGTATATGCATGTACACAAAATCCTCAACCGTTTAAAAAAGAGGTACGAACTTGAAATTTTTTTGTAAGTATGAGAGAAATTATATTCAGATACGTGAAGCATTGTTCATAGCAAGCAGAGTACTTATAAAAGGCTAAAAGTTAGGGGTTTTTGCGTTCCACAATTATAAAATAAAAAATAGTGCGAAAACTTCAAAATAGAAAATTAAAATAAAATTCTTCCATTTTCGTATTTTGCTAAGTAGTAAGCATTGTTATATGCAATAAAAAATGTGCCTTTGTTTGAAACATTTTGAACGAGAAATTGACCACTTTAAGGGGTTAATTACTCTAATGCCAGCCATGTATTTCGAGACTATACATAAACACCTTTACAGGACACATGACACAGAACCCAAAATCTTAATTTGCATTTTGTCTTAAGGATATTTAAAAATAGTATTGTTTATTATATATATATATTTTTTATATAAGAAACATCGCACACATGCAAATATTATGTACCATTTTTTCATATTAATTTTGATTTACCCTTTGTAATAAAAATATTACATACATTTTCCACAAAATTAAGAATTAATCACGTGGAGTTTTATTGCATCACCAATACAGAAAAGAAAAATAGGGAAAATAATAAAAGCTTTCCGTAGAATTTATTTGACAAAAAATAAAGAATACTTGAACTCACGGTACAATTTGAACATTCCTACTAAGAAAATAATGATATTGACATCTAATCTCGTTAACATTATTTTTTAAGTTCCCTATTAGTTATCCTAAGAATGAATCAATATAACAGTGTGCCTTATATTTAAAAAAGCAATAGATAGGTTTGGCTTACGCAAACATGTCTAGATGATTAGAATGTATTCACATCATTGCCCCTTATCCTAAAAATTAATATTCTTGATCTGAAGGTCCATCCTTCATTTTTTCTTTCTACCTTTGATTAGATTGGATAATATTTCAACATACTTGCCATTTTAAAGAATCTGTAGACGATTTATATCGATAGAAAAAGATTTATATCGAAATTTCCAGGCTATAGAGAGTTATGGAACAATAGTTTTTATAACTACCTTTATTTCTCAAGCTGAAATCTGCTGTCATCTACAGAGAAATTTTTCATGTTTTAACCGGCGACCGTTGACACATTTACAAAACAATGTTTTTCTTGAATGGGAGGGTTTGACCTTCATTTCGAGAACACTAATTTTAAGCGTAAGTGACAGTACATAAATACATTCTGGCATCAAGACACGTTTGAATACGCCAAACTATTTATTCCCACTTAAAACCAAAATGGAATAAAAATGCTAAGCAGATGTTCATTTTTCAAAACAGCGGCTACTGGTCGAGGTATCATTTATCATTCCTATTTAATTTACATTACTTTTCAAAGAAGAATAGCAAGAATTCGAGAGTTGGTGACACAATTTCGGTTTGTAAGCCGTATTCACTACTTCAGAAGTAATTGAAAAAGACCTCCTATTTAGAAATGAGACATTACTAGGTTATTATTTACTTTACTAAAGGAACTATCACGCATAAATCTTTCTAAATAGCTACATTTTTTTAAATTAACATTATCTATTCTAGCAATAAATAAAACAAAATCTGACAAATAATTTAGACTTTGTTTTGCTTGTTTGAATGTTGAATGGTAAATGAAATAGTACTCTAGAAATGTCAGAAAATTTAAAAAGAGCTTCTCTGACACACACAAAAAATCCATTTATTAAATATACATTTAATAAAATTTACATACTTAGTATGTAATGTTTAATTTTCCCCCAAAATGTGATGCATTTGTGGGCTTCTTTTCAATCTGACTAAACATGATTTTTTTGTGGCTTGTTCGTCTAGTAATATTGTCACTATTGCCAGGATTATTACTGTACTGTTATTAGCACAGATTACTTATCGTTTACTTATTTTATTTATTAATATTACTTATCTGATCTTTTTTTTTTAAATTTTGAGTCCACAAAACAAAAAAAAACTTCTATCACGTCGGACAAGAATCGTTGTAAAATAGCATTGTGTTCTTAAAATTATTTGTTTATAGAATGTTTTTTAGAATGTATTTCTATTTTCGTATATATAACAGTTTCTAATATGATGCAGAGGATATTAATTACATAATTTTTCTTTTTGTCAGGATGGCAACCAAAAGTATACCGTTTGACTTTAAAAACTTTTTATTTTAAGTTATGCACTAAAGAATTAAGATTTGAAGTAATATGTTCAATGAGAAATGCGCTTTGAGATATTTGAGGCACGCATTTGGTTCAATGAGACAATGAGAAGAGAAAAATACACTTATTTTATTAATGATGTTGTTTATAAACTGTTTTTATAAAATATTCTTGTTTTATGTCTTTGAATAGAATGTATAGGCAGAGTTATTCTGTACCAAGGAAGAATTTTTCATACACTACCTATGATGAGTAATTACATTAAGAGGTTTTGGAAATACAAATTTTGAGATACTGGATGATGGATGAAAATTAAGACGATAATTTACAAGGAACATTAAATAATTTTTTTCAAAGTCCTCAAAATTCTTTATAAAGTTCATCGTTTATGAGAAACTTGCATATTGGAATATCCTCAAAACTCGATTTCTGTTCGAACTGCCAAATTTTTGAAAAATAAATACATTAATATAGCAATTAACTTTTCTTTCATTAATATAAAGTCAAATTAACATGAATTAGATTAGGAATTATTTAATAGGTTGTATTCTAACCAACGTTTAAAAAAATAACAACAAAGAAATAAAAATGATAAGCACTTTTTAGTATCTAGATATAGGGACTAACGTCGCAACGATCTCGAAAAATAAAAAAAAAATTGCAGGGAAATTTAATTTTACATGTTAATGTGATACACGCAATTTGGTACTTAAAAAAAAATAACTTCATAAGGCAACCTGTTCGCAGAAAAAGATGATCGTATATCACAATTTCCCAATTATGTAATTAATATCGTTTGTATTATTAACATAGTATCCCCCCCCCAAAAAAAAAAAATTAAAAGGAAAAATTTTAAGAGTTTATGAATACTGTTCTGATTTACATACTTCACAATAAAGCAACAAAATGGCCATGATTAAGAAGCATAGATATCAACTACTATCTAGATGTTCTTAAAATTTCTGTCCGATTTCTTTCTCAAAAGAATAAAAACTCTATTGTTACATTGTCTAAATGTGAACAAAACCGAAAACTATCAGACCTAGATGATGAATCATGTCAAAGATCTGTTAAGTCTGCAAGCAAAACCAGTTCATCATAAAAATATTAAAAAAGAACTACTTTTCAAAAAGAATCATCGAATTGAATTAGGCTTATACTCGTGAGAAAAGTTCGAATAATTTTTATGTGTAACGGAAGACAGAACAAAGTGAATAAGCTTTTTAGGAATAATTCTGTTAAATGAAAAGTAAATGTTCTAAAAATATTTAAATATTGAAAACACTGCAAATTTCTCAATATTTTTGTAAAAAATAGGTACAGCAATGAGAAATAATAAATGTTTATTATAGATTTATTAGATCTCCAACTTAATCATTCAATGAACTGTAGATTTTTAAAAATTTTCATTCAAATAAATATGTTTTATCTGAATCGCAAACAGGTTGATATAAAATTTTTAACGAATGACAAACTTTCATTTTTTTTTATTTTGAATATAAATCTTTCATTCAGATAAAAGTAGATTTAAACTGCTCGAGAGCTAAAAACTCAAGACTAGAAACTTACAATCTATTCTCAAAAAAGCTCTAAATTCTTCGACATACTCTTACGCAAAAAAGAGCTATGGACTATGGTAGTCCAGTGGTTATGGTCAAGGACGTCTTAAAGCATGGGTTAACTGGGCCCGGGCACAGGGCCTCGCCCTTGTTGGGGGCCCCGTTTTGCGTTCTCGACTCTGTTTTAATAAGAGCAGGATCCGGATAATCTTAATGATCAGATATTATTCCCGTACATATTCTCCGAAAAACAAGGAATTTCAAACTGCATGTCAACAAGCAAAAGTGGTCAGACTGTATTATCATGTGATGAACGTTATCCATGTCTAGGTCTAGGCCTAATACCTTAAACAATCATTCAACTAACTCCTTTAGTTGAAATGCGGCCATCGGTAGAGCCGGTTTGTGTCTTAGTTTCTGAGATTGTGAGTCGAGCATATTTATTCTTTTCGCTTGACAATGCAATCCATACAGTGTCTACTTTGAAAGATCTCAAGTGGGACCGGGCCTACATTTGCACAGGGGCCCAGGGCCTCAAAAAATCTTCTCTGTGACCAGGGCATCAAAGTTTCTTAAGACGTCCCTGGTTATGGCCAAGAACTTGTGACCGGCGTGTCATGAGCTCGAGCCTTAGTGCTACTGAAGTTCCGCTGTGTAAAGGAGCTGATGAATGAGGTTGAAAGTCTTGCTGCTGGCCGGTGAGGTAATTTGGAGAGAGGGTGTCGCCCCACCACTTGACTGAGATTCAAAATTATGAGGTCCGTTGCCAGTAGCTCTCATGTTGCTTTATAGCGCGACAACCATAAAACTCATACTCAATCTCATACTCAATCAAAAAGGAATTATTCAATGAATAGTGAGTGTTTAAAGTTTTGATATGAGGGAGGCACACGAAATTTTAATCAAGTATGTTTCTAAATATAGGTTACACAACTGAATGGATAATCTCTGCTTTCATAAATAATAACTTGGATAAAATTGGTCAACATGTGTTTTATGATACCAATATAAACACAAAGCACAGATCAAATCTAGGCTCAAAATCTCATTTTAAATATTTTTTAAGAGAAATTTCTTCATGATATTTAGAAGGGATCTTTAAAGAATTTTTCTATAAAATTCAGTTAAATATAAAAGCATCTTTTTAAAAATGTTACTGTCTTCTTTTGGATATTCTGTCAGAAATGAACTAAAAAAGGGCCAGTTCAAAATCCTTTTGAATCGTGAGGGCTACAGGAAGAACAAATATAAATTAATGTGAAATAAACAGGTTAGAAAAATAACAACAATGAATGAAAAACAAATCTTTTTAATCACAATAAGATAACTCAATCAGTTCAAATTTATTTTTAATGAACACTAAAAAAAGAACAATATTAATAACGTAAAATAAGCTTCTACTTTAAAAATTGTGTATTTACTTCCCCATTTAGATGGAATGTAGAGTGGATCTCAGGAGGGGTTTAAGTAGATAACAATAAAAAAATAAAGGTAAAGTGTTGGGTGACAGTAAAATATTTCTACACAATAAAATATTTTTTTTTATTTTTCAAATCAGGACTTCATAATGATCTTAATGTCATTCTAAACAGCATTCAATCGAACAATCCAGTTTTTATTTCTCTAATGTAATGTTTACTTTTTCTTCAATAGATAATCTACAGTAGAGGGTTATCGACCCTTTCTTGCTGAAGCATTATGTTTTTTTTTCCCCCTTCCACCCGAAACAAAGACTACCGAAAAATTTCACCTCCTTAATTGCAAAAAAACCATCCACCGAATTTTTCCATTCCAGATGGCCAAAATTGGGAGCTCGTCCACTTTTTCACCGTCACGATCAGTGTCAAGACCTTTAAAGATGGTCGATCTTAACACCCATTTGCAAGAAAATTTAGTTCATCCAGAGAACAGGGTGGAATAGCGGCGACCTTTTTCCTCGTTCGAGGACGTTCTCCTAACCTTTTAGCCACAGACAGGGAATAATCCTTTTCCTCAATGCCTTATTCACAAGAGAAAAAGTTTCGGAGGAGGAAAATATTGTTATGCATTTCTCACTCAGAAATGTCATAATTAATATTCTGATAAGTCGAAGGTTGAACATGGTTGATGATTAAAGTAATTGAGTTGGATGTAATACTTTGTGTTCCCTTTCTGAAAGAATAGCAGAGAACTAACATGCTAGCAACCCTTTGGGAAAAATCTTACTGAGATTCTTTAGTAGAATATCAATTATCTTATGAATTTACCATATAATCCGGAGTATGCTCACCGGCATGTAATGCGTAGTTTAATTTTCCAACTGCATTTTATAATTTCTAAGGTTTATTCGCCGTATAACGCACACACATTTTTACAAAGAAGACTGAAATGCAAATATGCAAAACTCTTATCTTTTAAAATCATTCATTCCAAGTATTAACCCAGGCTTTTGAACAATGGTATACTTTTAAAAGTGCAATCCTAAGGCACAAGATAAAAGGGGGAATAAATTTTTAAGATATTTCACAGTTATGCCATTTATTTTAAATCAGCAGAAATGAGACACATGTAGAAATAGTAATGCTCATCTTTTCTTTATTTTTTTTATATCCAGTGCATAACAAACAACCATAAATTTCAATCTTAATTTTTGTGTTAAAAATGTACGTTATACCCTGGAATATATGGTACTACAATATTTGAGATTACAGAAATGATTGGAATTTAAAGACTTGGGCTTAAAAAATGCTACATCTTCAAATATTTTCAAAAACAAAGAGACTGTTAAAAATTCACTCATATTTGTGAAATTTCAAATTTTATTAAAACATTTCTAACATTCCTCCATCTCAAATTAAGACCCATTATCCTGCTCAAAAAGGATGTTACAGTGTATAAAGCATTCTAAAGCGGATTTCAATGTGTGTGTGAAAGGAGATTTATTTTAATTAATAAATTATTTCATTAATTTTAATTAATAACTTTGCGTTATGCTAAAGAAATATTTGTAACAAAATAATTAAAAAGGAAGTTGGTCTCAATATATATATATATATATATATACGTTTTTCAGAAGAGATTTGTTTTCCAGTTAGTAATTATTATGAGGAGTTTTACAGTTATACCTACACGAATTTGAAACTTAATTAGACGGTTTCATTTTTTTTACATTACGATATTCAAAGAAAACATACTAAAACCAGGACATTTTATAAAGTTGTTTTCGAAAAAATCGGTAAAACAGACACAATTACTTCAAAAATTGCACATTGAATCAAGTCGAAAAATGTTATTACTCCATAAAGAAAGAACCAGATTTAAAATACTTTTATTAAATTCGCATATTATTTAAGTCTGAAATTTTTAAAAAATGTAAAAAAAATATTGCAAAAGTATTTATACACGGAAAATTAACTTTCCAATAGTATAGCTTCATTTTATTTCAATATTTTCTAATTTTATCGTACACGCATAATTTTAATATGAAATTATTGTGCACAGAAATATCAAATACTATATCTTTAAACCTTTAATGTTTTATACGAAATGTTAAGTTCATCAATACGAAAATAACTACATTTAGTTGTTGATTACTTTTTTTATTATATTGATATATTTTGGTATTCTATCTTTGATTTACTGTCAAAAATTATTTTCAATTTTCTGTTACGGTAACGGTTACGGCGAATAAGACAGTGAAGGTTGGAGAATGCAATACTTTAAAATACACAATGAAAGCATAGATTTGCTTTCTAATTTTAGCTCTTGCATGAAAAGTAATTTTAGTAGTTTTATAAGGTATTTTTTCTTCTGAATATGATTAATTTTATACAAAAAGAGAAAAAGAGAGAATACTTTAACCTTGCATTGAGATTTTATCACACTTATTTAAATATGCTAAAGAAAGTACTATACAAAAAACCGCAAAAAACTATAGTAGAATAAAAGGTTTTCACTTTCAAAAAGTAGAATATTTTAGCATAATATTAAATAATGTTCTTGTTCTCAAGAAATAAGTATTATGCTCATCATGAGAGTATAAGAATTTTTTTTTAATGTATAAAAGAATTTATATCCGGAAAAAAATTTGCCATTATGTTAAATTTGTGCGTAAATCGTTTATTGCCTTAAAAAGGATGTTTAATGTTTTTTTAAGCAAGTGTTTGCAAAAAGATGTTAAAATGTATCGTGAAAAAAACAATCACATGTAATTGTATGATAACAAGTTTCCTTAAAATTGTTCTTTATCCGTGCAATGTAAAATTTATTTTTTAATGATCTTGATAAGAAGTCTTAGTAATCTAAAAGCCCCAAAACGGCAATAACTCAAAAGTGAGTTATTCATGCCGACAATATTTACTTTCAGCTATGACAAAGAAGTATTTCAGGTTAAACTTTGCATATTAAACTATTTTTTAAGTAGTTACTAGCACGCCATCAATGGATTATATGTCACGGGGAGCCTAATGGGTAGCACAGACATGTCATTTCAGATCTTATTTGACATAAGAAAAAATCATTTTCATTCATTCAGAAACCAATCAAGTTAAATAAATACAAACACTTCAGTAATTACAAAAACGGAAAGAGTTCTGTTGTCTAAAAACCCATTTTTATCCACTTACAATCAAAATTGATTGATAGAACTACTCTGCATTTCTCAATCTATATTACTTAGACATTCCTCTAAATAGAGATCATTAAGCAGCTATCAGCATTATCCATCGCCTGGAACTATGTTACTTTTGACCATTTCAGCGATTATGATAATTGCTTCATCCCGAACTGCAGACACGCAATTCGAATGCTTTATCTCGCTTTAGTTTCACTGACCGCCATTTTGCACAATGCACCATCTCAGTTCACATCCTACGCAATTAAAACAATCTCTTTTAACATGAGCAACACGACTTATCCTTCCGATTATTATCACTAAACTAATCATAACAGCGAATAAATTGGTTTTTCAGTCTTGCAAGGTGCATTCACTTTTCATCATATCTCATATCCAAATCCAGATGCGTCATCATATAAAAAAAAAGACTAGCGGCTGTTTTTTTTTTCAAGGATTGAATGAAGATCGGCGAAATGTCAAAGATGTCCTAATTCTTGTTATAGCTATCAATCTATTAAGGAGAAATTCTATAAATAGTTATTATGAAGAACATACTGAGAGGGCTGTTCTGTAGCAAATAGCAGTTCTCGCCTGCAGTTCTTCCTCATTCAAATGGCACCCAAGGTGAAGAGGTGAAGTATCTTATTTGGTTCAGATAATAATCTGATAAGCGAATTAATTAAGGTTGGGTGATGTGTCATTGAAACTTCGTCAACCGAAAAATGCTATGGATAAAAATAGATGAGCTCTATCTTCTTCTGTTTGAGATTGTAATTCGTTGTTCTTTGTTCTTCGTTATACTTGCGTAGACAGTAAATTTTACTATATGTATATATATCAAGAAGAATATCAGACAGATTTATTACTTAGATCTCTTGTGCTTCTGTGAATAGAAACAGTTCTACGGTAATATCTCAAACTATCATTTCCTTGATAGCGTAAAGATAATTACCAAAAAGAAAAATACCTCGTTCAATAGCTACATAAGACATTATATCACACAAAGAAAATAAATATGCATCACCAAATCAAAGTAGTAACCCTCTATTGAAATTATAAGCTCTCAATTACTTTATATTAATCACAATATAAAGTAACAGAGAGTTTTTCTTTTTCGATACATGTTACAAATATTAACAACTTCCAAATTTTTGTTGAAATGAATTCAAATATTCAGAATTCTTATTCCAAATTACTGCTAATTCTCAAACCAAAAAAAAAAATAATAATGTTTTGGAACATGACCGGCGGCGCACTAAGGAATTTTTCAGGGGTGAGGGGGTCGAAAATCTTCCATCCTCGAATCATACCCCAATATGACACCAAACATATTCTTTTGATTTTCTCGGTTGTCGGGAACAAAAAATCAGTAAAAAAATAATTACTGGATAAATAATTAGCATTAAAAATAAAATAAACTATTAATAACAAATACTTAATAAAATTACCAGAAAGCACAATAATTTTGTATTTACTTTTTTTTTTGTATTTACCTCAGTTTGGAATTATTTTAGAAAGATATACATAGGATTGTAATCAATAAGGGGAAAACAAAATTAAACCATGGGAGATGGGGAAGGGGTCCGGACACCCCCCTCCCCCCTAGTTATGTGCGCTATTGACTCAGATTCAAAACTAATAGACACGAATTCCTATCCCTGTCGACAGTTGATCCCTTGAGATGTAATACGAGTTAATTTATAAAGATTTTAAACTAGAAATTACTGAAATATAGCATTTGGTTCTTAAGAAAAAGCTCATTATAACAAATTATTAAGTTCTTTTGAATAATGTATTAAGTATTACATAAAAATTTTGTAGATCTCAAAATAACTTGCAGCTTAAGCGGGTTCCATGTATATTTTCACATTCTATTTAATTTTAAGCCATAAATAAATTTTCAACCTCTAAAAATATTTGGCTTCATTAATGGATAAAATGAGAGGAAGGTATGAACTCTTAAAACATCTTCACTCATTACCATTTATAACAAATGCGTTCGAGTTTCACGTAAAATGTGTATCTCAAAAACACTTTATCTTCATTCTTCATTCCGCAACATAAGAATTCATAAGCAGGCTTTCTTTCTTTTTTTCCTCCTTTTTTTGTAATCTTTTATTTTTAAATATGCTACGCAACGTGAGAAAAAAATAGTATAGAAAAACACAACAAATGGTTTACTGCCAAGGTCATTGTATTGAATGAGCTCTTCGCATTATTCAAAGGGTGCGTCCAGCCTTAGAAGTTCCACGACCACCGAATTTCCCACTGAGAGTAAAAATAGAATACAGGTTTGCCCGCGTGAAGGCATGGCGGATTTTGCTATGGAGAAATATGGAAATCGTGACCCTCAAACATACCATCCCGCAATAAGCAATGAGCACTTTGTTTGCAACCTATATATATCACTGGAGGAAAGCGGTTATGTCTTATGAATAGCAAATTAATGCTGTGAATTGAAAGGTTAAAGGCATTTTTGATGCATTTAGCAAAGAAGCGCAACCTCACTGGCCAGATGAATCCTTTTTTTTTCCTGTACGAGTTTTTGTACAGCAATTTCAAACTGTTTGGAATAACGGGACTGTATATAAAACTATATTTCTGAAATTTCACTGAGAGTTCGAATGATGAAATTTTTTATTTGCATGATTAAAAGCAAATTTTTACAATATTTTTATTTTGAATATCCTTTTTATTAGTTTATCCATTCGATATAGCTTAATGAATGCACAGCTCGCGCAGCCTTTCACTTTTAAGCTTCAAATTACTTATTTTCGGAACATAAAAAATAAGCTTGTAAGAATAAGAATGCAAGCGCGATGACTTAGACCAGCTGTTCTTCAACTTCCGATCACCACAGCCGCCCCGTTTTATGTATCAGGGAGACATTATGGATCCCCAAGATTTTGAACATTTATCCCCGATTTAATATTCTTGATCAAAATACAAGTTCTGGTGAAGTTTCGACATTGGGCACTATTTAGTAATCTAATCTAATATGGGAAATTTTTCAGTTTTTCCAAGAGGCCTTTCAGTCTGTAAAAGAGAGAAACCTCAACGTTACTGATAGAATCCGCGGCCTCCTATAGGGGTGCTACGGACCACCGTATAAGAACCACACTGACTAGACCAATATTAAATCAAAAATAGCAGCACAGCTCGAAAACAAGATTAGGAAGAAAGAAAGAATTTCTTTTTCAATTTAGATTAGATATAATTTTATGTAAAATAATTAGAAACGTTTTATCTTAAAGAGACTTAATCTTGCCCCAGAATTTTGAAGCTCAATTTTTACATCATTAACATATAAAACCGAGCTATAATTTACTAAAAAAACATTACACTCTCCAGGATTTCTTAACGATCAACCTAATTTATCGGGGAAAAAATCAAATGATATACAGGCAATGGTATCTTATTAAATAAAATATATGAATAATATTAGCATTAAAACAAAAAAGGGTCTTCAAGCTCTCTAAAGTACTTATCCAGTCAGGTGTTTACTGAAATTGTAAGATATGAGGATGGTTGGCTGCATAAGACTCTCTAAATTTCAAAAACAAATTCTTCATCAAAAGATTTTTTATGAAAAATAATTTCAAATGATATAATTTTTCTACATTTTTGATACATTTTAAGCTTTTATACATTAATAATTTGGAATAGCTCTGATGAAAATTGTTATTTTATAGATAAGAGATGTTTTTGTTGTATTATAATAATAAATTATGCATATTGAAATGTTTAGTGAGATATTTTAAGTAAAGAATTTTCTTTATATATTTAATCAATAACTCCTCACTAAGATAGGTATTAATTCAAATTCAACTCAGGTTTTTTTATATCATTCTTATAACGTTCAAATTTTAACCATTTAAGGGCTTCATTCTATAATAAGTATTATGAATTTTTGGATGAATTATTGGATGCGTAAAAAATTATTGTATATATATATTTACAATTCCCTTCTAGTGGAATCTGAATAAAGAAATTACCTTTTTTCCTTTGAAGAATGCAAATATTTTTTTTAAATTTATTACACATTTTTTATGTATACATAATAGAAAGTTACATTTTGCAACGCAGTACACATTTTTAGCAGGTTTACTGAAGTCTCATCTTTTTAAGATAAACGGTAAAAATTTTCAATTCACACACACAAAATTCTAAGACAAATAGTAATCACACACACACAAGTGCAAGCATGTATTAATCTTACTTATATTTTATGTTTGTGTTGTGTTAACTATCGATAAACAACCGCGTCTAAAATCCCTTATCTAACATAAAAATGTCGATAAATTCGAATACGCATGCAAAATAGCATTTATAAACTGCATACGTATTACGATGTGTCTAGTTTTAAGCTTAAGTAGTCTACAGTAAACTTAGAGTTTTGAAAAAATCCACAAAATTCTTCCTTTTTTATGCAATAAGATAAAATAATGACATTTTAAGAAACAATTGGGAGCATATCTAGATGAAAATAAAGAACTATGCCAATGGTGACTACTATGTAGAAAAAAAATTGAAAGACGAACTTTAAAAAAAATAATTGAATGCCAATTACACGGTAATTCAGAGATTTTTCTTTTAAAGTGGTACTTTTCTTTGGCGGTGAATTTTCCAATAAAACTTGAATTGCCCTGATATTTTAAATTTCATACCAATCATTGTTAACCTTACATTTCTAACGCCAAATAAATAAAACGCCAACAAAATTCTATTATTCTTCAAAATGACTTTTAACTGTTCGAGAATTTTGAAGGACGATATTTACTTTTCTTGCCCTACAAAAGTAATATTTATCCAAATTACAATAGAGGGACAATATCAAAGGTGGTAGAACGAATCATGCAACACATAGATGAAATTTCTCAATTTCGAAGCTTAGAAGTCATCAAAAAAGAAGAAAATAATAATTGCAAACTAGGAATTGGAGCAAAAAAGAGAGAGAAAGTGAAAGCAGATGGAAAAAGATTGAAAGTATTCCAATTTCGAAAAAGATCCATTAACGAATACCACGTCTCAAGGAAATGATCGTATTCGAAAAAAAAATGGCGGTGTATCCATTGATTAGACAGATTACTCGAGTCATTACTCGCAAAGTGAGAAAGGGAGAAATAATTAGGAGTAACATGGAATGATGAGACCTAGTTCTATCATCTTTTTTCTTTCTAAAAAACTCATCTGAGGAAGAGGAAGTTTTTATCGTACTTTTTGTTCATTTGCAACTTTCAAAAAAGTATTAGGTTGAAAAAGAAGCCTGTTTACAGCAAGTAATCTAAATCATATTATGGCAGCTGCAGTCTAAATGAAACATTTTATATTTATAAATAAATTATGCAAACAAATTCTATTGCATCGAGACGTGTATTTATCACATAAAATTTTTAAATAAAATGTCTTTCCTTCCTGAAAATAAAATAAGTTTCTTTCTGACTAAGCATGCATTTTGAATGTTATCTGTTTGAACAAAAATTTCATTTATACAAAGATTCAGGGACAAAATAAACTTAAAAAAGAAATATTAGAAAATGCTTTTTTTTCCGAAAAGAAAAAAAATCTCATTGGATTCTAAAACATTATCTTTGTAATTACTTGTACTTAATTATCTTTTTTGGGTTATATACGAAAATTAAATTAATTATTGAAATTAAAAATTCTTCTAAATACGAAAGTAAGCCGTGTGAAATTACTAAGAAATGCTCATTGAATAAAATTCTCCTTTTTATTCATTAAAATGTAATCTTATTAATATATTAATAGTTAAATAGGGAAAAAAAGGATTAACTTTATAATATTACTCCATAGAATTAAATCACTTTCTCGCGTTTCTCGTATGACATCGCTTATCTGAAGTGAAAGTTAATTTATTTATGTAGGTTTACCTGATGAATTTGTAAGAAATACAGAAGTAGTTAAGTAAGCATTCATGCAAAGTTACAAATCTAATAATAAAATGTTGAACTTTTCTTGGCTTCATATAATATAAGATGTGTTATAATATGTCTGGTTTTTTGTTATACTGGAATAAATAGTTAGTAAAAAGGATTGGTGAGGACCCGAATTATTCAATTTTTTATATACTATGTAAGTAATTTTATTGCAATGAGAACAAGGTCTTTTTTATGAATTGTGTTTTTGAAATAAGCCATTAAGCAAATTTCGGAATTTTTAATCTCATTTATAAGTTGTTAAAATTGTGACGGATCTATCCGCGTCCTTCCTTTAATTCTCTTGGGGAAATCTTTGGTCTATCAATTCTCGAGTTTACTCGCAGCCAACCTTCCGAAGAAGTAAACCTGATTATGCAGATTAGGTTGGATATATATAGTCTAGGTTTCAAGCTAGTGATAGAGAAGGTGAGGAAAAGCATAGATTGCGACCGATCAGGTATTATTCTATTTTATAGCACGTTTTCAGAGATAAGATAGTTGAAAGAATTTAAGTGACGATTGGTCACTATAGTTAAATTATAGCTCTGATATTTAGGGCAGTGGATTTGATCCTGAAATAAGAAGATAATATTTGAAGTCTTATAATAATTCGCTCATCTCGTTATTTACTCTCATATTGTTTAGATTGGGAACATCTCTTCTCGTTTGAATTATTAGAATTGTGTTGATAATTTGTGTGTCCAATGAATAGATTGGTTAACTGACATGGCTAGTCATCCTTCCCTTCCTCCCACATCTCTAGGCGGGGCTGAGAGAATATCTCACACCTCTTACAAAATATCAATATAATTTTTAAAGAAATATATATCCAGGAACCTTTTTTAACATTTTTATAAGCCTTTAAATGGAAATTTTTTTATCAGTAAAGCGGATTTGAATGTTGATTAATAAAATATCTCACTGCATTAGATATCTTTCTTTTCTGCTTCACAGACAACAAAGGATGTACTCAAGAGTGGTTTCAGGGGGCTCAAACCCTTCCTATAGATGAGCAAATTTTAAATTTTTAGCATAAAGTTTACGTCTCTGTTCTTTCGTCTACATGTTTTAAAAATATAACCCTTCCTATGAAAGTAGTCCTTTTCCCGCCACTGCGGACAACTTATTAAACACATGCCTAGTTAATTTCCTTTTGTATATTTTTCTTACTTCGTGAATAACTTCTTTATTAAACGTAAAAGGTTATTAAACTAAAAACCTACATGCGGCGAACTCTGTCGAGGAATATTATATCCAAAAACTAAGTAAAATTCACATATCATTTGCATTATTTTATTAAAAATAACATTGACTGCTGCCATTCCCTTAATCTCATACTTTAATAATTAAAAAAAAACTATGCAGATAAAATCATTACTACGCAAGCATAAACTATCCTTTCCAGGATAAAAAATTGCCACCAGTCTGGCCTGAGACAAAAACGAATTACGTTTCATCCCACCAACGAATTACAACAATCACGCAACTCCGTGACCTTGTTTGACCTTCCATATTATCTAGGGTCTAGTTCAAAGAGAAATGGAGTTTACAACCATCCGTTGACGGTATCTTCTGAAGTGTTTTGGTAAGGAACACTGACCCACTTACCTACATATATGCAATAGGTTTTTCCCACTAACGTTCATTTTCAGTTCCCTCTTAGGGGGTAAAGGACAATTATCGACGTGGGGTATTAGAAAGTTATGATAAGAGAAGATATAAAAAATTTCCATTAGATGGAATGGTGCTGGCAATGTTCAGTAGATGGATTTTTCCTGTTGAGCCAGAAGAAAGTATATAAGTAGTAAAACTATGTGATGAAAAAGGCATCGTAAAGCTCTATAAGTAACGCTAAGGGCTTCCAGATAGTTTAGGGGGCTAAAACGGATTTCGTTTCAATTAAAATTCTTTGAGGCTTGCATGTATTTAACAATGAAAAATATTTCAGGACATACGCCCCTATGTGGACCTCGATAAATGTCTTGGAAGTAATTTTTTCTATTGACCTAAATTTGGATCATTGCATTTTATCATCTGAAGCATGATCCATCATATGAAATTAGGTGAGAAACATAGTCAAGAAAGTAACTAGATTTGTTAAAATTGTTACGAAATAAAAGGTTGTTTAAAAATATCTTGATGCTATTTTAGGAACTAATTTCATTAATAATATCTTAAAATATGAATACTTATAGAAATAATTACACTTTTTCTGGATATAAAACAACAAAAAACAGCATATTTTTAATAGTATGATAAAAGTTTAAAATCAGTATTTTTTTTTTTAAAAATGATATATTAATTTAGATTTAATACTGATCTCTTTGCAGATTACATATTATGAGCAACTGACGTATTTTATAGAAATGAGTTCCTTCACTAAAGGCTTTTTGCGAGATTATTAACAAAGATTATAATAAAATAAGTTTCTTAACCCCACGTTTTGTTTTGTTTATTTTCAATGTGTATATAAATAATGTTTATTATTATGTTTATTCTTATTCATTTTTTCCTACAAAACAAAAAAGAAATACTTTTACTCTTTGTGAATGAATTAATAAAAATTAATTATAACGAAAAAAGTTTTATTCTTTCTTTGTTTCTGTGAAATGGTTTATCTGAACCAAATTTTAAATTTACTTTGATGCGACTGTAGTAACCTTTTAAAATTTATCTTGAAATTGCATTTTCATCAAGTTTAAACAGTGATGTATATAGCACAGATCTCTCTCTAATTGGGGGGGGGAGTAGCGTAATGGTGAATATTGCCCCCCCCCCCTGCAAAGTTAGGTTTGGGGCCCCAACCCGGATCTTGCGAATGATTGTGAAGCCACATGATGTAAATTAAATGTTAAATGAATAGATGGCGCTGAAAGTCATCTGGGAGATATACTTTGTGTAGTTTGTAGAGTTCGAGTAATGTAATGTTCTTTGTGCTGTAAACATGTCTTTTATGCGTGTGGTCCTATAAACCAAAATGACTAAAAGAATGGACTAAATTATTGAAATGATAGAAAAATATAACGGATATATATAATCGTCTGCATATCAATGAAATAAAAGGATTAAGGAGTTACAACAGTATAATCTTCGGGTCCCCTAGAATCCTGTCCACATCTTTCTCACGATGCAGAAGGTTACGAAGGTGTACGTTACACCACTGGTAGGGGAGGGGGGCATATTGTAAAAGGCACATAGAGGAAGGCCCCAAGAGGGTAATCTCTATGGTAAAAATTTAAGCCATGTTGCCCTTTGGGAGGCGGAGAACTGAACCTCCACTTCACCCCACCCCTACTGTGTACACCACTGAGTTCAAATATTCTTTTTTATTTAAATTTTAATAATCTTTGCAGAAATTTATGGGAAAAGGATCAATTCCCCTTACAAATAAACAACAATAACAGAAAAAAGTGTTTCTAAAATTAGATAAATATAAATATTTACACACACAGCTTCATATCACATATATTTCCAATTATTTGTAATCACTATAAGATCATCTAAATATAACCCAGGGTATTTTTTTATGAAGAACTCGATTACGAATATTTTCTTACCCATGTCATAATTACAGCTCTTTCGCAACAACCGCAAAAGTGCTAACAATAAGATTGATATAATAAAAACCCTGCCCATTAATTCAAGAATCCTCCCTAGGAAAAAAACTCCGTTAGAAAGAGAAAATGACCATTTATGATCCTTGCACTATATACAGGAGCATACGTTCCAACCCTTTTAATCCCTATGATTAAATAAATCCAAATGCTACTCTGAATGCTAATTCTTGCTGCACAAAGTATTTACTGTTTGCCCATAACAACTTAATGGACAGAAATAGTCGAAGCAGCATCCATAGTGTTAACGACTGACCCCTGCACTGGGAGGGGGGAAGAGACATTGGTTTATTATAGACCAGGAAACAAGGCCCATGCATTCATTAACTGAAGACGAAGGGAAAAAAAACAGGACATCGCGCATCGAGATCTACATCACGATCAGAAAAAAGGCTCCGGGCTACGGGAAAAGGTCTTCCATGTGTTTTATTTAAAGGAATGAGATGATGGGTGGAATGACTCTTTTTTCGAACTGTCACAGTGATTTTCAATAAATAGAATGGATGGTTCCAATCACGATTTAACATCAGTTTTGAACTTTCTATGCAGTTTTTAGATTAACAACCTCATAATTTTTTATTGAATTTTTTAAAATAAAATTAGAATGTATAGTTATGTTGGGTACAAATAGTATATCAAAAAATAAGTTTTACTTTTTTGAAAAAGCCAGCCTACACCCATGAATGACAAGTATTTTTAAAAACAAATAATATGCGTTAGTAGCTAAATAAAAGCTGAACTTTTTTCATATTATCCAAAGAAAGATGAAAAGTTAAATTTTTTTCCTGACTAGTTGATTACTTTTAATTGCTTTCATTTGCTCCATATTCTATTTCAAGACGAATTTAAAAATTAGAAAAAAAATCCTAAACATTAAGTTAAATTAAATATTTTACATTATATATTTTCTTAAAATATTCAAAAGTGAAATATTTTATAAGAATGGGGACAATTCAGTGGCATAACGTACACCCCAGCAACCCCCACCTTGCAGGACTCTAGGGGGCCCAAGGCCTGACTAACGCAAAGTACGTATTTACCCAATTTATAAAATATTAAAGGCAAAACCTGACTTTGCTGGGGGGCCCTAGCATTCTTCTTTACGCTCCTGGGGAAATTATTTCTCTTATTCTGAGAATTCATTCTATTATTTACAATAAAATATCACTAATTCAAACTTTTGCGTAACATTATCTACGTATAACTTTCTCCAGAATATATCGCATTATATAAAAACTAGGTACTTTTTCAGAAGTAGCAGCATTACGCTTTTTACTATAAAAATTCGTAGCACATCATATTAATTGATATTTATATACTTGGAATCCCCTTTTCATGAACCTCTTTCCTATTACATAAATGTATAAAATAAAATTGTAAAGGAAAGTTATACTGAAAAGAAAGATAAGGTGAAACCAAAAAGTGTTCCTTTGAAGGTCAGTTGTGTAGAAGGGCTATGCCTAATAAATTTTTCTAGGGTCAAAGTCCTCTCATTATATATTGTGCTATCGATGCTCGGAAATTAAGGTACCAGCTCAGGTGCAAGCAGATTATCAATCCACCCCCTACCTATTATGCTGGTTAAATTTTTTCTCGGCGATAAGCAGGTGTCAATTTCCGTCCCTTGAACATGGTTCAAAAATACGAGACACATTTCCAAAAACCTTCGTGTCGTACATATGTTGATATAAGGCAGAATAATTTCATACAACAGTACGGTACAAACTCATATTAATGTACGCAGGGAAGTCAAAACGACAGATAACAAGAAGGAAATAAAGAGTTAATAAGACGGAACACTAATGTTATATAATTTTCACAACGTCTCACACCGGGATAGAAAAGTCGAGTAGTAAATGCCTTCCTAAGACCAAATATATTGTACAGAAGAAGGTCATAAAATCTCACTGGTCAAACTATGTGACGAAATTCCCCACTTTCCAGAAGTTCATCGACTAAATAAGCCCTATGCGTTTGCATATCGTCATCCATAAAAAGGAAATTAGGGCTAAATGTACCCCTGAAAAGAGGTAAAATATACATAGGACTTCTATAAATTTCATCCCTATACCTAGTAGCAATCACAGATTTTGTGGGGAAAAACTTGGTTTGTGCGCTCATCCAACTTCCATTGATATACCGCCCCCTCCTTGGAGTAGAAAGACATGTAGCGGGCGTAGGATTCCCTTCAGGTAATTTACGTTGAGGATTACCGATTAGGCTGAATCTGAATTAATAATGAGTATATCTGTTTCTCACTGATTCTTGTTCTAATGTCTATGTTCTCTGTACCATACTAAACGAGCTTTTCTGTGCGTCGACACCAATCACATGTCTTCTTATTCTCTAAACATTTTGCTCAAATCTTCTGACGAAGTTTTCTTACTCTTCTAAATCTCATGTATATTTCTAGGAAGTGTAACCTTCCAAACTTGGATTAATGTGATCGCGAGACAGTCGAGATGCTGTTGATCTGTTTTTTATGCGCACCTATCATATATAATCTACAAATATCAATCTTCATTAGGTGTCATAGGCAACTTTTCCTGTATCTTCCCTTTATAGATCCAGTTCCATTAAACCGTTACCATTAGTTACACCCAACGCTTTATTCTGCATTAGTTTAGCAACCGGCACTTAGTACTTGCCCTACATGGAATCTCTCAACAATTCGCCGCTTCATTCCGTTACACACACGTTGGTGGTACTCATTTTAATTGTTTGCTGCTGAATTTCATCAAATGTGTAAAAAAAGCGGAAGTTGCAGAGGTATATGCGAATGAGCGGTTAAAGTGTAGTATGGGGGGGGGGGGCTTGGCGATGTCAATTTCTTTTGGCGACCAAAATCGATCGCCAAGCTACTGCACTTAGCAATAGGTGTCCAGAAGCCGGAATGAATTCTTTATCTCATCAGAGTATCTATATAAAGATCGCCAAATCCAACTACACTTGATACTACACTTATATATAATCTACAAACACTATAAGTGTAGCCCCCCATACTACACTTGAGCCCAAACGAGCAAAGCATGGAATTTAGAACAATTACAAAGTATTTTTTTAATTGCATAGCCCACATGAACATGTATGATTAAATACAAATTTGCATCTTTGTTTACAAACATTAGTTTAATCTTTCATCTATACATTTTTCACGAAAATGGATTTAATATGCAAACTCTCTTAATTTTAAACACCAGAGTGGTTTAAAATACCTACTTTGTTTCATCAAAGATTTTTTTAATATCGACAAGAATTTACTAACACACATTACAGCTATTGCATTTTTTCCAGTATAACATAAACTTGTACATACCATATTATTTGCCAAGCAGAATAAAAATAAGTTGAAAAATATAGTTAAATGGAAACAAAATTTCATTGCTTATAATCATTCTCCTAAAAATGAAAAACACCTAGAGAGTTGGAAAAAACGTTTTATTTATCCTACTGTTACATTTTTACATTTCTTCTGCCATTAGACAGATCTTTGCTATTTTCAAGAAATCAGCTTACACTTCTATTGTTTATTTACAAACACGCAACCGAGATAAACGGTACTGAATTCATTTACATGACAAAACGCCTTTTAATTGACAACACCTCACGACGTGCCTCAAATTCGTCCATTCTTCACCAAAAGAAACTCACAGCAAAGCTTTTAATTTAATGAAAAGAGGAAGTAATTATTGGTTGCCGAAGATCACATTACTCGTCAATCTTTACACAATAAAAAGCAACGTAATAACGTTTATAACAAAGAAAGTAGGTGATTGTCTTATATTCAATTCCGAACTTTGTAACTGCTGTGAATGGAGTCCGTTACGCCTTTGTAAACACTTTGATCCAGTATTTGGCTTTTACGGAAGTGGGAAGTACAATATTGGTGCATGGTACTAATTTTATTAATTTGTGTTGTTCATTAATAATTGATAAATCTTTTTAATTGGAATGTAAAAGCATAACAATGCTAGGAAATGAATTTTATTTGCATAACCTTAAAAATGAATATTTTAATCAGTGCATTAGAAAGGATGTTGAATGTGATACAGTTTAAGTAAAAACTAGTACTTGTAAAAGTCATTTATAGATTAAATCTTCACAATGCATTCTCCTTTATATAATACTTTATCCCAATTGAATTTTATTTTATTTCTGTCTGTGGTTATAGTCTAATTTCTTGTGTCCAACTTATTATAATATCTATTTGTTTTAATATATATTAATATTGATTTAGTACTAATATTACCTGGAAAATTTTTTAACTTTTTGCTAACCAGTTTGAGGATTATTTAATTATAATACAAAATTTTTTCCAGCAAAAAAATAATTAGGTTATTAGTTATTTTTCTTCAACATTGATTATTGAAAATGTATTTAGTTTTGTAAATTAATTGCAATGTACTTATGTCTGGACATTTTATTGAGTATTATTTCTCACGGAAAATTAACTTAAAAGAATTTTATGATGTAATAAAATAAAACTTCCGGGAACTTTATTAAATATTGAAATGCCATTTTACATTTTAATGTCATTTTACAAGGAGAAAGAGAGAAATGTAATTTATGCGACCCTTATTAATATACTTTAATATTTAAAATTAGTTGCGGACAGCAGATTATTCATAGAACACTTAGGAATATTATGTTTACAAAATACAATAATTTGTTTAGAGATAAAATTTATGAATCAATAAGATATCCGACTACATCCGGAACTGTGATTTTGAAAAACCGTAAAAATGAATATTTTTCTTGATATTTGGTGTCACCTGAATTAAAATATGCGTATAAAATTCTTTTAAGAATAGTACTGCAATAAAAAACTATTTAAATGTAATTTTTTGGGGAAAAAATGAAGAAAGAATGACACCTTTTCAAAACATTTTATGAGAAAATCTTCTGTAATAATAATATCTTGCTTAATTACAGCTAAGATTTTTTAATAGTCTGGACTAGGATTTCTGAAATATATAATTTAGAAGTAGGTTTATTCTTATCTCAATGCGCGTTTAAAGTATGACATCTTGCTTAAAGTCATGGCACCTGGTTTTACTAAAATACTTGTAGTTTCTGCTCTAGTGAACGGAAAATAATAATAAACTTGGTATTTGTATAAAGATTATAAGATGGCCTATAAAATAGAATCATAAGAAAATTTTCAATTTTTGACAAAATTCACAATTTTATGATAGTCGGATATCTTAATTGATATAACTTTTTAACGTAAAGAACAAATGAGTAATTTGCATGGAAAACAAAAGTTATCAACGTAATTCAATTAAAATAAACAGACATTCAATCACATTTCTCAAATGCAAAGAAAAATTATTACATTTGGAGACAATTATTAGTGGCTCCAGAATTTTCTAAAAATAAATTGTGAAGATTTATACTGTGGAAGAGAATGTACTAAATTCCACCAGAGTAAAATGATGTTAAAATATAATAAGGAAAACATTTGCCTTTCCATTTCCAACAGAGGGGGCCTATTAGGCAGATCCTTTAACACACATCCGTTTCATCAAAAGATAAAAGTAAGAACAACCCCACTGCGGAAAGAATTCGATAAGAAAAATACATACCCTTGGGCTGTGGAACTCAAATTATTGGAATCTTGTGACCTAAATAAGGTACAAGGAGTACATTATATAAATATAATTTTATCTTCAAAAGTCCTTTTAACAGTTCATGGGATTCAGTGATGAGTGATGTTGAGGGTATGCCATTATTGAAAATAATAGGAACTATAGATTTAGGGGAATTTTTCTTCGTCACTTAGAACACTAAAATAAAATATATTACTTTCCCTCTGTAGACAGAAAAAATTTGTACATCAAATAGTTTTCGCCACAGGCTAACCTATGTCCCATTTTGAGCTACAACGAATTTTCTTTCCATTTGAGGAAACAGTACGATGTGAAGTCTGAAATACGATGACGGTTGTTGAATAACTACTTTCGCTACAACTTTTTTGATGTTTTTGTCTTCTAATGTTTTTAACGAAAATGGATGGGAATTTATATTCCCGCGAAGAGCTTTTGTGTGTTAGTGTCTGTTTATTGTTTAATAGTTTGAGTAACAATTATGTAAACATTGAGTTGATTATTAATTATAAACACAATAGGGTAGTAGCGGCTATGTGGACAGAGAAAAATTATTAATAATCGGAAATTACCTATTCAGAAAAGGTATTCAATGCTATGGAGATTAGGAGTAAAATAATTTTAAAAAATTAAAGTTTAAAAATTTAATATTGCCAAAGGGTTGAATTTTCGAAAAAATGGGCGAAGACTTAATTTTGGAAAGATGATTTTAGACTCAATATAAAATTATTTTTCTGTTTTTTAAATAAACAAAAATGATGATTATTAATAATTGAGTGAGTACTGAGTATCAAATAGTACAATGTACAGTGAAAATCATTTAACTCGAAACTGAGAGGACTGAAATATTTGTTCGTGTTCAAAGAATGTTTATTATAGAACATTTTATCCACATAGTTAAATATATATACATGTATTTAATGAAAATCAATGAAACAAAAACATTCCAAGGAGCTTAATGAAATAGAACTCAAGATTTTCAAGTTTTCTTAAAAACAAAACATTTATAGAGTTTTTGGAAAACAATTTGGTGATTTTCTTTGCATTGTTTTTTAGCATCAAATTGTGAACAAGTTGCTCGATGTTATCCATTTTCTTATTCATTTCACCATTGGAATGTGCGTCTAAATAATTATGCATACATACTTTTCATGACGTATCTCATTTCGGATGACGTGGGAACAGGAACTGAATTAATCATTTCATTTTCGTCGTTGGAATCTGCATCAATGATATTTTTTGAGTTTTGAAGAATATCCAAAATGACTTTGTTTACCATAATTGGGGGATGTACACACATTATCATCATCTAATACAACGAATTCCTCCGATGATACAGTTGGACAGACCAGAAATACAGAATTTTTCTCAAACATTTCAGTTTTAATATCCTTTTTCTCCAGAAGGAAAATATTTCGATGTAAAACGAACTTTTTTTTCTTGTTAAGAGAAAAAAGTGCATAGTAGTTTGTCTGGACCGTTGTATTATTTCGTGTTAACTGATATTTCATCTTAAGCGTTTTCATGTTCAACGTATTTGCAAAATTCCAAAACCCCAGCTCTCACTCCCAGTGCTACCGAATCAGTCATATCTAAGCTTTTTTCCGTCTTCCGCTTTATCGTGTATTTTAATTTCGACAGTAGATATTTTAAAAAGTTTAGTACAACAAAGTTGTTAAATGTGTACATGATTTTTCTTCTTACTAAATAGTTTAATAGATGTCTTCTCGCAAGAAATGTTAAAAAGTACTAAAAGGCCTGCTTTTCTGAAACAAATATGTGTTCCACAAAAACTCTTAAATACCTAAACTTCACTCCCTTTTTCTAAGCATTTAACATAAAAATAATTTTTTTAATTTGATTTTTTCCTTCTTCTATTTACCAGAGAGTATCTTTTTCACATGGGAAGTTTTTTAAATTTTGTAAAATAGTTTTCGACCCATCCTAATATGTATTGTGATAGAAAAATATCAACATATTAGTAAAATAGCGTAACTACAAAATTCACTATAATAATAATTGTAATACTTACCTAAGTTTTATAATAACTCATTACAATTAAGTAACTCAATAAACAATAATTAGTGCATTAATAATTTCAAAATTTTATTTATTTTGAAATTCCTTGCGTTTTATGAATAGCATAATTTCATCATACTTAAATATGACGTTCTTCAAATTCAATAAAGTGTTTTTGAATTTGAAAACAATGGGAATTTTCACAGAAAACTGAATATTGTTATTACATTTAAGATACAATCAAAACAAAACTATGAAAATCATTCTCTAATAAGAAAATTATGATTTGAAAACACGAAATGATATAAATTAGACTACTTGAGTATTTTTTTAGATCTGACTATTTTGATTTTAAAAAAACGAAATAAAAATTACTGCAAAATAACCAACAAAAGTTTGAGAAAATGACGAAAGGAAAATTTTTTTACGATCGCAAATATTCCTCATTGCGTCTATTTGGTTTGAAATTATTTTTCCCACTGAAAGTTTCACTGCCTAAATTCGTAAGATTTACAGCGGAAATGCAAATTTGACAATGGGAAGATATTTTAGTATCTCCTTATTTACATTTACGCGCTCTAATTCAATGTTCTGCTCTGCATCGTACCCAAAAAAGGATATAAAAATATTAATACTGTTTGCTCAGTTTTGATGGTCACACTTGCACCTGCTTTTACAATATTCTATGAAATAAAATATAAACTAATGTATAATTCCTCGTGTTTCATAATGGCTATTTTGCCATCATAAAAATAACCTTTATGTAAATAACCTTTATAACAAATGGTTTTCCAAAATTTATACTGTAAAATCCGGCGTGTAATGTGCACCTACACCTTGAAGCTGCATTTTAAAATTTTTTGGTATATTCGCCGAATAAAGCGCACTCCCTCTTTCAATCCTATACTATTAGCTCACTCTCTCTCTTTATATTTATCTTGTTCAAATTTCTAATCGTTAATAAAATGCATTTTAAAGCACTCATTTGAGCTGAAATTTTATATACATGATTATTTTGGATGACAATATGGTATTTTAATTATAATTAATAAAAATTGATTGATTCAAACTAATTATTCAAAGAATTACAAATACAGCCACGTTGGCATCATTTTTGGCGACTTAGTGAACATTTTGGCGATATGTCAAAACTTGAAAAGGTTTTTTCTCACATTTTTAAAGCGCTCATTTAAGCTGAAAAATTCTATACTCCATTGCTTTGGAAAACAATACGATAATTTAATTATAATTAATTAAAATTAATTGACTGAAATTAATTATTTAAATAATTACCAGCCACGTTGGTTTCATTTTTAGCGACGTGTTAAAATTTCATTTTTTCCCCCTCACGTTTCAAAGCATTCAGTTGAACTGAAATTTTATATACAAGATTGTTCTGGATGACAATACGATACTTTAATGATAATTAATAAAAATTAATTGCCACTAAATGTTGTGATTCTGTCATTTGTATATGCATATTTATATTTATTGTAACTATTTAATAAAAAGTAATTAAAATAATTTTTTTTGTTGATCTGAGTTGGAATCGACTTCAAAAATTTTTTATATTACTTGTTTACGAAGAAACTTATAATGTACGAGTGCAATGCTCTTATGTTTTGAAGTCATTTATTCGAGGTATCATCCCTAATTTTTGAAAAAATAATATACTTCTAAGACTACAACCTTAAAGTTTGTAAATAATGTCATTTCTTTCAAATAAACAGCATTTCCATGTATGTAAAAGTCTATTTTTTATATTCTCACCTGTTTTTTTTTAAAATTTTAAAGCTATCATTTTTATACTCGGCGTATAACGCGCACTCGTAAATCACGATCTTATTTTGAGGGTTAAACGTGCACATTATACGTCGAATTTGACGGTAGTTAAAAAAATACTAGCGATAAAGATTCAATTGTTCACTACATAAGGTCATTATTGCAACCAAACAGGATTTCTTATCGATAGACAGTGAAATATTAAATTTCGTAAATCCAAACATATACAATAGTGCAACAAAAGTTGATTCACGCCAAATCTGTTGGTTAAAAAAGTTGATAATGGTCGGATTTATTGCGTAGAGTGCCAGCCAAATGCCGATTTCGACATCTGACTGCATTTTAATTCATGACAAAATTGATGTGACGTCATAGTCACATGATAAATGCAATAGCGTGTTTCCAGCCAATCAAAACTTCCAGCATTAAAACTTTTGCTTTCTATAGAAACTTTCTGTTACGAAGTTCGTATTTGTCAACAATAATAATGCACATGGGTACACAAAATGCCTTTGATTTAAAAATGCTCGTGTAAAATAATATTTTTTATTGTATTATACGAGGGGGTAAAGTCTTTTTCTACATAAGTATGTTTCACTGCTTCTTAAAATCTTGAAATTAATTTCAAAATTTCCCATATCGATAATTTCTTTGAAACGAATAAAATACATTAATTATAATGCAGTCTCTTCGGAAAACTTAATTCACTAATGGAATATTTTAGTGACAATAATCATTTTCCCTTTGTCTTTTTTTTTCTTACCCGTTACCTTTTAATTTTAAATATATTTTCTTATATCTTACTTAAAAGGAATATAGACTATATTAAATTCGAATGCTATATTTGTTCAAATGATTTACATTACTTTTTCTAAGATTTTATTTTTTTCAAGTTTCAACCTTTTTCCATCTCTCTCACTCGGTTAAGAAATTTTTTAATGTCTCATGCGTGCAGAAATTGTATCATTATAAGTCACTTATCAATTTTTTGAATAATAATCCACTTAAATGATTTGTTTGTCTATATCTTTTACGAAATTATACCATTATAATTTTGGGCAGAATTAAATTAGTGTAAATTTTCTAGGAAACAATTTACAGCAAGCAGATGAGAACATTTATCCTAAAATTCTGATATATATGCAGTTTCCTTGTATTTTTTTTTTTTGTATATATAAACGTCATTATCAATTTTATAAGTTAAAAAATTTACATTTAAAACATATGCAATCGCGATGTAGATTTATTAGTCGGATGTTATCTTGCTATATCGGAACTGGGCTTCGATCTGTATCAACCATATTTTAGGATCAGGTTTCCAAATTGTTTAAACCTTAACACTAACTCTTGCAATGGAATCAGTAGCTTTTTCGTCTTTTTTAAATTCGAATTTTGAATCTTCTGAATTATTCTCAATTTTAATGCGTACGGAGTCACCAGTGCAGATTTATTGGTCGGAAATGCGAGTCAGTTTGGTGGAATTCGTGGTAAATATGAGACAAAAATTAATTCAGAATATCTTCAAAACCAACATTTTATTTATAGCACAATAACTAACTGAAGTTTTTATTCTATTGCCAGAAAACATTTTACATTACAAGAAATAAATTACAAAATAAATCGTCTACCAGAAAATAATATTTAACAAATAAGAGTTACATTATTATTAAAATATTAATAATAAATCATTGTTTAATTAACAAACAATTAATTAATAATTAATCAATTAATGAATAAGTAATAAACAAACAATAATTCAGCTCATTTTAATTATATTTTTAAATATACAAAACTGTTTTCCATTTTAAATTAAATCGTCTGCCAAAAAGAAAGGTAAAAGTTAAATTTTCTCTACAGTGAGAAACATTTGTGAAGCTATAGAACTACTTGTTACTTTTTAATATACACTTTCATACTTTTGGCGTAAACTAGATATCAGCTAGAAATCGTAATCTGATATTGAGACTAGAGCACTAACAAACATGCAAAAATTGCACAATCAACGTAATAGCAGGACATTCTACGGATAGCATCTTTACCTCTTAATGCGTCTGACCCAACAAAGGGAGAAGAATCGACAGGGCAATTAAGCAGAACTTGACGATTGTTTCAAGTTTTACAGTCTTCTTCTTGTGTGACATAGTTCTGTAACTGTTTCACTTCACTCTTGTTTGCAAGGTGATCTTTTACACTAAGTATTTCCGGGTTTTTCTATGGAGTATAATGTGTTCAAGAAGAACAATTCGGTTACTTCACAGAATCATTTTCTCCAGTTTTAAATATTCCCATGAACAGCAAAAATGGATTAAAATGGGACAAGGAAAGTTACGGTATCTTCTTTCATTGTGTGTAAAGGAAACCGCTTTCCTGAGATTTTGAAGAGAAATCGACTTTAAATTGCTTCTATTTATTTAAAATTCGTGAAACTCTAGATGACTGAGACATTTAGATGTTATCTCATATCATTAAGAGTTTTGACAGAAGTCTTTTATGTTTGTAAGAAAAAAACCCATAATACTTTGCTCTAAATAATATTAGTGTTAATTTTATTAAGTTGACTTAATACAAAATAGAAAATCCGACATTGATTACATACACATACTTCTTAAAGAAATTTGAATGATGATTTTTCTGAGCTTAGAAATCTGAAAGTTTTTAGAACTAGAAGTAACATGATGAGCTTTTCAATCACCTAGAACAGTTGTTCTTAAGCTGTAATCTGTGGACCCCTGGGGATCTGCAAAGGTTTCTCATTTAATGTTAAGATTTTCCTCTTATACAGACTCTGAAAGGCCTAATGGAAAAATTGAAAGATATCCAACTTAAACAATATCACTAAATTGCCCCGATTGAAAAACTCTACCGAAACATGTATTTCAATCAAGAATATTAAATCAAGGGATTTTTTTGCCGTTTGTAACTACATAGCTATTACTACAGTTTAATACTTTCAAAAAAATTGTAGAAACATTTGTACAAAGACTAACTGGATTCATAGTGTTCCAACACAGTAAGGATTGCATTTAGATCACTCAGCCATTTGCTGGGAATCAGGGACGGGTATTCCAAATCTCTTAGGGGTCCGCGACATCAGGTTGATACATAAAGGGGGGGGTGATCGAAAATTTAAGTACCGCTGACCTAGCATATTCGTATGAAAATATTAAAACTCACTTAATCCCTCAAAACTGGTGGAGATCGTCACATAAACATTTGTTTTACTAATTGTTTCATCATATTTTCATAACAGTTGTCCCTTGTATGTAGAATCAAACTAACATGATAAGAGAGTGTCCTTTCTAACTAATTCATTTTATTTATTAATTCATTTATATATGGCATCTTCTTACAAGTAAAACATGTGCTTCGTGAATACTTTTGAGGAAATTATTTCATACCTATTTTTCAAATATGACAGTCTATATTTTTAATGAATACTGGATTCTTAAAGTCCTCAAGATACTACTGTTTTAGCTATCAATAAACTATCGTACCTGACTATTTTTCAAATTAAGGTAATACAACATGCGTTAAAGTCAGTATAAAAGTTTAGTTCTGCGTATTGACTCCACTACACAGTTCAATGTTATGTAATAAAACGCTATATATATATACGTATGTGTATGTGAACGTGCATGTGTTACCATTGGTGTATAATTTAATTATTTTTTAGAGTACCAAGGCACTTCACTTTATGCCGAGCATATAACATGCCCTATTTAATATTTTAACGATTATACGGACAATATGTGTGTTTGTTCTATAAAATAACTAGCTAAATCGTATAGTATCCAAAAATGTCATATACTTTATTTTAAACAGTTACTTTATCACCTAGTTGTATTATGAAATAATAAAACTCACAGTTTAAGGGTAAGGAACCCCCTCCCCCCCCACACACACATACATGATAAAACCCATTTGGTAGATTTAACTACCCATTTGATAGTCAAAACTGCTCTTAGTAAACCTTTGCGTAACACATTTTATCTTTTTTAAACAATCTATTTAAATTTAACAAACAACATCTGATTTTCAAAGTCAAAAAAATTTGCAAGAATGAAACAACATTTCCAAAAAAATACTCTGAAATTGAAATATTTCACTTATAGTTTTTATGAATTGAAATAAAACTCGCACAAAAATTAAGAATTTTGTGTAGTGTCTGATTGATTAATTAATTTAATTTATAAGGGAAAAAATTCTAATGAATGATTGAAAATAAGGTAACGTTATTAAAAAGACAGCTGCGACACCTTTATTTTTGTAGCATGATCATCAAACCATTTTTTTTATTTATTTAATTTCTTCTTAGCATACTTTAGGCGCTAAATGATTTTGATATTGTAAAGAATTGTCCCTGGCGTTATGTGGATGTGGAGAGTGGAGTTCCAGCTCAGGTATCGACCACATCATCTTTGAAGGAAGAACATTTTAAGCCTTAATTGGCAAGCAAAGTTTCCTGGATAAAATAATAATAATTTGACCGGAGTGAAAAATTACGATACATATTGGATTAGTGAACCTTGGATCGGGTGAAAATAAGCAGTCGAACACTTTGGTTTTTATTTCTCCTTTCTCATTCCATTTTATATAAAACCATGCAATAGCATTAAATTTTGGAAATAATTAAACGACTTCATGTAAACAACAATTTTTAAATTGGATTTTTTTTTAGTACTTTTTGATTAGCTGGAAGAAGGCGATGAATTGTGTGTGTGTGTGTGTGTGCCAAATGTAGCTATTTGCCTTAGATAAAATATCACTTATTGAACTATTTGCGACAGTTTTTTGTGTTGGTTTTAATAGTTATTCAGTAAAATTAGCAATAACAATAAGTAAATTTTATTTATTTTTATTTTATGTATCTTCTCCGGAGTATCCTCTTGGCGAGATTTGACCCAAATTGAGTCAATATTTTCCCCTTCACTACGTAATAACTCCTCAATAAAATATTTTATCTACAAGTTAGTTATATGAACACATTTTAATACTTCATAAAATATAAAATTTAAAAAACGAAATACGCATTAATTAAATACAATGTTTATTATTTTTTCAATTTGAAAAGTTAAAGTGTTAAAACGATAACCAAGGCTAATTTAACTTCAGATTTTAACTATCGCCCTCACTAGTGTATCTCAGTATCGCAAAGAATGGCCGTATTACATACTATGGTGAAGGGTATAGAGTTCCATTCGTCCGAGAAACAAACCAGAGCAGATAATGTACGAAGAAACTCGGATTAGAAAGTTGGCGATTGTTAGACGAATCGGAACGTATACTTTTTGCTCGTCGATAACAATCACTCCGACTAGGATAATAATAGTTTTCCACAATGCATTGTTGTAAGGACGCGAGAAACAAACTGAGAAAGAATAAAGAGTTTAATCCGTGTTTTGTTCAAAGCTTTTTAGTAAAGTTTCTTGAAAGGAAATCGTGGACGAGAGAGTTCATAAGTGGATTTTTTTCAAAAGTGGAACAAATACTCGACTTGAACTTTATTCAATGGTTCTGTTTGGAGATTTAGCTTTGTTTGTGGATAAAAGTAAAATAAGTCGTTTTTATTTTTTTTTAAATAATCCCTTTCTGTCTGTGCATGTTGGTTCTTTTGATTTGTTAAGAGATATTTATAAAGAAAGAAGTCGGATTCTGAGAGACAAGTTTTCAATTTCTAATTATTTAAATATAAAAAGAAAAGTTTTTAATTAATTTATTAATTTTTTATGGTAGACAAAAAAAAAATTCCCGTGTGCCACAAGTTTTATTTATCAGAAGTAAATAAAACAAACAAAATAAAATAAATTAAAAATAACAAAACAAGAGTTACGAAACAATGAAATAACAAAAATAAATAAGTTACAAAGACAAAAAATGCAATACAAAATAAAACAATTACGTAACAAAGCCAATACAATAAAGTTACAAAAACAGAAAAATGAAAAATATACAAAAAATAACAAAATCAAATCAACAAAGATACGAACCAATACGAAGCTTTACTTGAAATAAGTTGAAAAAATATTAAGAGGCCAGTTGAGATTTTAAGAGCACGCAATTTAAGTTACAAGTATTTTATTTCTTTCTTAAATTTTGAACAAAAAAGGATGAGATGTTCAACACTTAGTTCCCCACCAACAATGCAGTCACAAAGTTTGGAAGGGCACAGGTTAAGTCATTTGAGGTACACTTTAAAACTACAATGACCAGATTGATATTTTATTACGTTAAATCTTTACATATTCTTGTTGAGGAAAGACCTACAATTTTCAATAATAAATTTATCTAGACTTTGACTTGAATATAAAATATAGGTTCTAAAAATTTTATTTCTTTTCATTCAAAAACAATGATTCTTATTGTTTGATTAAAGGCATGTATCAATAGGTGAGTTTTAGGTATTTGCTTATTTAATAATTTACAAATCAAAACAGATGTTTTGAGTGAACATAATTAAGAATAAGTAATTTTTTCTCCTAAAATTTTGTAAGAATTCAAAAAATAACAAATAATATAAAAATAAAAGATTAATTAAAAACTTTTAAGTAAAAACATTTAATAACCTAGTAATGAACTTTAAAACGCTTGTAAAAAGATTTTTAAAATTAAAATATATAAATTAATTAGAATTATCTGATTAATTGACTTAGACATATGCACAAATTCAAAAATCACAGATTGTGATAAATTTTGGCACAGTACAAAACACTAAATTTCAGATTTTTATGAAAAGCTTAAAAAGTATCAATAATATTTAAAAAGAAATACTTCCTAAGATTTCAAATTATTTTTTTTACTTTTTATATTGACATCTATTACTTAGCTCCAATGAAATCATTAAGTGAAAAAAAAAATGAGAGATACCAGTGTAAGCTCATTTCGGTTACTGGGCGAAGATCTATGGGCCCCCTTGGCTCCGGCGGATCGAAATTTATAACCAGAAAGTCTGGTTAAGTCCAGCTTGTCCGGGCCCCAGGCCCCTGGACGCCCGTCCCAAGAGCCCAATGAATAAAACGGCATTGAGAGAAACGAATAACTTAATCTAATTATAAGCAATTGTAGTATTTGAGAGGATTTTTGTTTAATTTTCGTTAAGATACTTGATTTTTTAGCTTACTTATTGGAATTGCATAAACTACAACCTCCTTTTAATCATTAAGTTGATGAAAATTTGTATTAAAAATTATGGATTTATGAATATTTGTGATTTATGTTAATAACAATCAATCAAGATATTAGAATAGGTAATTTCATTCTTTTTTAAATCTGTACATTTAAAAAAGATCCCAAACAAATATCCTTCTATCGAATTTCGATTTTCGAAGACTGATATTTAGTATCACTTAACTTATGTAGCGTTCTTTAAGTATTTAGTTAACAACATCCACAAAGGAATTATTTATTGCTGGGATAAGTTTAAACTATTTTCATTTAAAAGAAGACACATACCTCGTAAATACATCCTAAAACCTTACATTTTAAACTTATTTATAAAAAGGAATGATATTTTTGAAAGGAAAAATACGAGGAAATGAAAAAGGGTAATTACATATATTATAAATTAAATTTTTATCGATAATAGTTTATCACCTAGGCGATAATGAACAATTTCAGGACATTTCGATTTATTAAAATCATAAAAATTTATTAAAAAACACCCAGAACCTAAAATTACAAATGAAAAGGAACATGAAAGGATCTCCATTTTCGAAAGAAACAAATAAATTATCTACGAAATTTAGTGGTCCTTGTAAATTTGAATCCATCCAAAACTAAATACAGAAATTCATGTAGTCTAGAATAATACTTATAAGAAAATATTCAACTTAAATGCAGATATACTAAGCACATTATTACGTCATGGAGAATTTATCTTATATATATATATATATATATATATATATATATAATTCATAAATGTACAAAATAGTTTTAAACCTAAGATAACTAGTCATTTACTATATACTAGCCACAGTAGTACTATGGCAAACTCCTGGCCTTAGGAACCAGGATTGCAGGTTTAAACAAAGTTTTGCGGCTAGCCAACCTCCATCTGTATTTGCCAATACTCAGGGCCATAGAGAAAGTAAGAAATGTCAAGAGAAGTTTATTACAAATAAAAAAACATAATCTATTAATATAAAACGATAATAATTATTGCCTATAATAATTACTAGTATATGTTAAAATCAAAGCTAAAAACAATTAGATGAAAAGACTTTCCACGAGAGTACAGCAAAAACCATTTTTTCCGCGCGAATAAAAAAAAAAGTAATGTCACACATGCAAATTTAACTTAAAAAAACACCCTTATATAATAATAGTACGAAATACCAAGTTCTTCTGATTTTGTAATTTAAGCAGTGGTCCTTAAAATTTCGATCACCTCGACATCCTTTTACGTATTATCCTTACATCGCGGACTCCCAAGATTTTGAGTACACCTGGATGAATTAACATGCTTGATGAATTGTTCTATAGTAGAATTTTTTTTCAATGGCGGCAATTTAGTTATCTGGTCTAGGACGGCACATCTTTCAATATTTCAACTAGGCTTTTCAAAGTCTGTGAAAGAGGGAAATAAATAAAACATTAGACCTTCGCGGACCCCCGGAATTCCAGCAGTTTAACAACCTCTGACTTATAAAGAATTAACGCTTACATCAAATAATTTTTATTCCATTCACTTAGGGAAGAGGATTGATTGTTTAGTAATGTTGTGCATTTAGGACCAATAGAAGGGATTGCGTAATTTTGAGCCATGGTCAAGTGACGAGGTTACACAGAAGGGGTAGACTTTCGAATTTAATAAGCATTTTCTCTTTGCACTTTCCAAAAGGTGGCAACCATAATTACTTGCATTCTTTTTAAAAAATACTTAACGATTTTTTTATGTTTCGTTTTAATCAGCATAATATTAACCCAACAATGTGAGAATTGCAGTGCCCTAGATTTATGCAGGCTCGAAGCAATAAATATAACAATCATGACGCATTAGTTGCTTTTTGTGAATCCAATATCACTCATTCATATGAACAACTGATCCCTGACCTTTAGTGACCTTCGTCAGGTATAAGCGCGTAATTTCTTATGGCTCTTTTTTGACAATAAGGGCTTACATCTAAAAACAACAAGGAACAAATATTGATAGATTAAATTTCCTTGAGAAAGCGTTTAAGAGGTATTAAATGCAAAACAGTTCTTCAGCCTTACTTAAGGTCATGTTGAGTAGACGATTCTATGGGAAAGAACGACCTTGTCGATCGGTTAGAAGTCTGTGGATGGGTATAGGCTCTTTGACCCAGATAGAATTGCGCTACGAAAGGTTGCGCATTCTTATGAAAAATAGGAATAATGATACAGTCTGACGAAATCTGTAAATATGCCCAGAAGGAAATAAAATTTATGAATTGTAAAAAATTCAAATGATTGCTGGAGTCGTTATGAAACGAAACTAGTTTAAATATCTTGATTTTTGATGAAGATGAGCATTTCTATATGATGATCATCTCATTCGGTCATTTGTATATTGACTGTAGACTATTCATAAATTATGTAACATTTTTTTTCAAATTTATTCTTATTCTACTAATATAATTCGAATCTTAAGACGTGCTTTCATAAATAAAAGTATCGAAGAATATCTATTTTTCTTTATTGTTTAGAATTTTTACCGATTTTAATATAAATTAATATCTTATTCTCTCTTTCTGTTATTTTTCAAATAAGGATTTAAATACTCCAGCTTTGCAGAGCCATAAAAAGAATTCGACTCCAAATACGTGTAGGGTTTATAAAAGGAGTTAGTACCTCACTTAGCGCAATTTCATTTAGTTCGAATCCTGCTACAGTAAGGTTATTTTATAATTGAGCTATGAATTTAATTTGTAGTGCTGATCGATTCATTATTATTATATCTTGTGAAACTCCACTTTTTCCTTTCGATAAAATTTTGGCACCCAGAGCAAAGTGCTTTAAATTTGGATTGTATCAAATGTGTAAACACGCACGCGCGCGTAAAACAAATTAAAGTTAATTTAAATGATTATAAAGTAAAACTATTTTTATGGGAATTGCAAAAAATATTCAAGAAGGTGAAATTCAGGTAGAATTACTATTCAGATTGTTTGTGTTTGACACTTTCGAGTAATTAGACTTTGAAAATAAAACTGAATTGAATTTCCAGTAATAATTAGTTTTAAAATATCCTTGGGTGGATTATAATTGGTCTTGAGTGGCTTAGCAAAACGTGGGCGAGTGAAAACAAGGAACGAAACAGCAACAATCCCCTAGTATATAAAAGACAAACTATCCAGCCGATTAAGCTATTTATTCTTTCTCACTGTGTACCTTCCTTAGCTAAGAAAGCCCAAAGGCTGGAATTCGAATCTTGCAGCTGAATACATATAATTTCACCATTACATCATTCAATCCATTAAAAAAACAAATACTGAAGTAAAAAGTGGATTTTGAGCCAGACTATCTCGACATTTAAAATCCAGTGTTTGGAATGGGACAAATCTCGAAGATTTTCGAAGAGAATAAGGTCAGACAATAGTTCGAAGCCTCTTGACCCTTCATTTGCATCGCCCGTGGGTGTCGGCAACCATATTGCTTTTCGGCCTCAATATTGGGATTCGGTTATACAAACTCTTCGCTGGAAGGAAGGTCGAATCAAGGCGTGTTTTTGTTGATGATCTTTTGTTTGATGTATTTACGAAGTCATTTGGGATGTTTGCTCAAGGCCTGTCTGTGAGCAAGAAGAGTCAGTGCAATAATGAACGCTTTATTTTCCCGAAACTTTTGAGGAAAGCAATTGAATTACCAATACACTAAAATGAGTTTTGTTTGACAGCTCAAAATGGGGACAATTTTTCACTAAATGCAATTACAGCCTAAGAGTGCTTAAAACTGAAATATGTTTTATTTCAGCGTTGTATGTAAATAATATGCTTGAATGGTAAGAAATATTGAATTATCATTTTGAAAAAGAAAACATTTTCTGAAGCTGATCTAACATATAAGGTATTGTAGACAAACTGCAAAATCTCGTGTAAATAAATAAATATAAGCAAAGACGTCTTAAGGCATGGGCCAACTGGTCCTGGGCTCAGGGCCTCGCCCTCGGTGAGGGCCTCGTTTCGTTCTCGACTCTGTCCTAATAAGATCATGATCCGGATAATTTTAGTGGTCAAATATTATTCGCGTACATATTCTCCGAAAAATAGGGAATTTCAAACTGCATGTTAACCAGACTGTATTTTTATATGATGACCGTTGTCTAGATCTAGGCCTAATACCATAAACAATCATTTCAGCCTGTTTGTGCCAAGGTTTTTGAGATTGTGAGTCGTACACATTTATTTGTTTCAAATTACGGTTTGAACAAATATTTAAAAATGCATGCTCCATACCGTCTACTTTTAAATATCTCAGGTAAAGCCTGCTTTTGCATAGGGGTCCAGGGCCTCAAAAAATCTTAAGGTTTCTCTGGCCCAGGGCCTCAAAGAGTTTTAAAACCTCCCTGAATATAAGTAATACACATTTAAACAACGATTCTAGTTGTTGTTTTTTTCATGATTTATTTAAAATCAGTGATAGCTAACCTGTAGTCCATGGACCATCGGTGGTCCGTGAAATTCTTTTCGATGATCGTCAGGAAAACTTGAAAATGATTTACATTTTTTTATGAAGATTCAGTTTCAAAAATGGTGAACAACAAAAGGTATCAGGGAATATGGATTACACTTTTTTTTTTAATTTTAGCTACTACTTTTAGTGAAATTACTTCTATGTTTATTGAATCTGCTTTGGCGGGTGTGTTTAGTGACGTTTGAAAGGGAGAGTTGGCAACCATGATAAATAGGTGGCATATTGCTTCAAATTGTCAACATTGCTTTGCGTTGCTGGTTTGTTCTTGTTTCTTGTGAAATTCCTTTCTAATGACATGGAAATGTATGTTGGGAGGCAAATAAGTGATAAAATATAGGTATAGGGATCCACCATGTTGAGGTCAATCATATTAGTGGCCTGTCGAATATAAAATTATACATTTAGTAGTCTATGAAGTTCTGAAATTTGGCGACTGCTGATTTAAATTACGTGATACTTTCTACTTGTCGAACTCTTAGTATTATCCTCATCTTAAAAAACAAAACTGCCTTACCTAGAGAATATAATGGAAAGATTTGTCACCTACTGATTGATTGATTATAAACATCGCGCTTTGAAGTTACATGAGAGCTATTAGCGACTGACCTCGCTATTTTGAACCATGGTCAAGTGATGAGGTACACCTGGTACACCCTTCAAAATTTCTACATCAAGCTCGTTTAAGGACCTTAATCTATGACAGGTTTAATGTACATAAGCCTCTTTATACTACGGAACTTCATTGGCCCCAGAACTCGAGCTCATGGCTCAATAAAAACAACACCGACCACGAATTTGCGACCATGTTTACACGGTAGTCACGCCATAAGCCACATGTCAGATTTGTTACAAATTTGATACCTGTTGCATTTTAAGTATAATTTCAGAATAATTTGAAAAGCGAAGATTTTTTACACCAGGGATCAGAATCGAAATAACTGATAAAAATAGTTTGATTATTTTAAACTTCTCTTTTTGACACTTCGTCGACTGATATGAAAATATCCAAAAAATATTATTCCCCCCTCTGCAATCCCTGTAATTAATTATTTTGCAAAAAAGAACGATTTCTCAAATCCAAAGTTTAAAATCTTTTGCACATTAAAAGTCGTCATTCATAATCCTCAAAAATATACTAAATAAAACAATGTTTAAATATATCACACAAAGATACTTTGAGAGATAAAAAATACAGAGTTTAATCCTCAAAAACGCATATTTAAAAAAACATGAAGGATTTTTCTTTAAAAAAATAATCAGACTGTCTGAACATAATTATTTAAAAATAATTTTCTTCAAATTTATTCCATTCAAGAATGTAATTCAATACGTGCTTTCAAATATTTTGCGGTATAAAAGAAGTAAATACAATTCGAAAAGGTAATTCTACGCTAAAAGATTAGACAAGTATAACGTATTTTAGTGATAAAAAATTGTTTATAACAGTTTAATAAAAAACAAAAAATGTCTCCCAAAATGTCAGAATATTATAAAAAAATTTACATTAAAAAAGCTAAGAATAATTTTTGTTTCTAATTCAAATAAAAATAAAAAATTTCTTCTTTTTTCTCTTTTTATTTAAATTATTGCCCGTTTTAAAATTAAAAGCCTGATTTTTCATTATAAAATATTCAAATTCTCTAAGCACCAAAACCAGAAAAGGAACATAACCAAAACCAAAATGAAAAAGACTGCAAACCCTTTAAAAACAAGATTTCATAAAAGAGCAAGTTTATTATTTAACTAATTCGTTCTTTATTTTATAAGTGCGTTATTAAATCTTGTAAAAACAATTACAGGCCTGTAATTCTTACTTCAACAGCACGAAAGCAAATATTCAACAAAAGCCACAGAATCAACATTCAACTAAAAAAGGTAAAAAATATTCTTAATGTATTCTGTAAAAGCTTTTGATTACTATTATATCAAAATTATTAAAATTAAGGAAACCAGTTTTGATACATATGCATTAGATAGAACGTCAAATTACTTAACTAGCTAAGTTTTAATGTCGAACAAAAACTCAACTACTACATGCCAAACAAATGTCTTTGTTAATGTACATTAATGTGTCAAACAATCATAAACTATCTCTGGATTCTAACAAGCAGCAGGAGAATTTAAAAAAGTAACGACTTATTTTATTAATGTTTGAGAAGTAAGAACAATAATCATATATTTCTTTGATAGATTACACATTAGGGTGAATTTCGGTTTGAAAGAGAAAAAATTATTGTTATTAATCTGCGAACCTACCTATGCGGAAATTATGTTCTACGCCGTAGTGATTATAGGAGAAAAATAATTTCAGAATTTAATGTTGCCACAAAGGGGTTGAACTTTCGGAAAAAATGGAAATAATTTTGGTTAGATGATTTTAGATTGAAAATTAAACTACTTTTCTGCAGTATAAATAACCAAAAACAATTGTTATTGATAAATACGTACTGAGTAGTTAATAGTATAATATACATTCAACATTTCATAACCCCACCTGTCTTACTCTACACTGTCGAATCAGCCCGATCCAAGCATTTTCCATCTTCCTCTTTTTTGTGTATTGTGTGTGTGTGCCGACAGTAGGCTTTCTTTACTTAATACTAAAAAAGCTGTTAAATGTACCATATAAGTTTTTATAGCTCTTCAGTATGTGTCATCTCATTGCAATAAGAGTTAAAGTTGTAAAATACAAGGTTTCCTTTACCAAAAATTAATTGACTTGTTACCTTATGTTTTTCTCGACTATTAAGACTTTTCTTAAAATCTCGATCCTCTCTATTACACATTGTTATTGGATCTCCTAACACTAATTGTGGGAAATCAAAGATAATTTTTATTGATTTATCGTTGTATTGAGTTGTCAAGGAAATGTTTTAACATTGGTGTCAAAGAGTATGATTTTTAATATTCTTAATAGTTTAGATCAATCTTGATAACACAATCTCCCCCCCCCCAACAACTTGAATCAATTGAAACTAGTAACCGGTTTGTGTCACAACTAGCCATTGAAGTTAATTGTTAACGGCCGTCCGGGGGTAATTGTTGGGTATCCATAAGTTAATCGTTTTCCTATATAAAGGGAAAGGGTTGCTCTATCCTCGAAATAAGGTGACTTTTTCACACTTGTTAGCAGGTCAGTAGAACGTGTGTCCATATGAAATGTATTGGGCACAATCGATAATTATATATATGGTCAGAGTGGCAATAACATTTATCTTATTTAGGCGACTATCGAGTCGCGGGTCATGTTTATTATTTTCGGAACTCTTACTTTCGGCGATCTTGATCGAGAAGAATAAAAGTCATTGAATAGAGAGCGATAAAAGAAAATTGGAAGCTTTTTATGAGTTTGAGAAAAGGTTTTGACAACTTTGTTTCATAGCAGTCTATTTTCAGACAATAAAAGAACTCAATAAATAATTGTGAGCTTCGTTTTTGTGTTTAGTTCGTCTTTTATGAGATAATTTGATTTCGTTGTATCGATTCTACTTTTGTCGATTCTTCTTCACGTTAATTTCCTGAAAATATTTTATGTACTTAGTTTAAGAAAATGAAACTAATTGGTTCTAATTTTATGTAATATTACTTTCGCTGATGCAATCAAGGAGGAGATTTAAGAAAAAAAATTAAAATCAGTTGAGTTCATTCAGTAAGCAAGAAATATATATTACTGCGTTTAAAATTGCACATTAAATTGCCCTGGATTAAATTTGAGATAATTCAAATCCTGTTTTAGATTTAGAATATTATTTAGGTTTGATATTTAAAATCTAAATCTTTGGATGTGCAGAATTATTTGATTCTTATTTTTCTTTATTTATATTTATTTTTCTTTTATGTCACTCAAATAAAGGTGTAGTTTTGTTAAATCTTCCCTCGAACTGACCGTCGGTAACTAATTTTATTTCTATAAAAAAAGCTATTTAGTAAGTATTTTAAGAGTTAGTTAATTAATTAGAATTATGAACACCATACGTATATTGCTTGATGATATTTACTAACTGTATAAATATCTCGTAATTTATTTTTTCTACATACGTTGTTGGAAAAAATCCTTTAAAGATGGGCACACACGCACACACACACACACATATATATATATATATATATATATATATATACATTTATAAATGTACTGAAGGCTACATATATATTAAAATAAAATGTTAAAATTCTGAAATTTTCTGATTTTTTTTTTTACATTACTAGAAATAACATATGATTTTTGACGAAAATTAAACCATTCTTTATTATTATTTTCGAATATTTTTATGTATTTTCTTAATTTTACTAAGAAACAACCAAAACACGAAAATAACACAAAATATAAGTAGGGTCCGTTTTCCTTTCTGAAAATATATTTAGTTTATAATATTTTTTTAGTGTGGCTCAGCTTACTATTTCATACACAATAACACTGTGAATCTAAGTCGTAGGTGCGACCAAGGTTAATTGACTTTGATTGATTACTAACCTCCCACTTCGAAACAACACGAGAGCTATTGGCAATAGGCCTTGTAATATTGAACCACAAATAAATGATGAGGTTGACTGAGTTACCCCACCTGCAATAAGTGTGACCAAAAAGCATAATTAAAAAATATATAAATTGTGTACAATCAGATTTGTACTCAAACTTTAAGGGCCGCGGGTAGCCTAGTGGTTAGAGCATCACATGCCAGACCAGAAGACCTGGATTTGATGCCCAATGCCACCAAATACTCTCCGAGTACAAACGGAGCACGTGCCCGTTAAATCTGTGGGTCCGAATGGTGTCGCCATCTATCGTGAGCAAACTCGCGCTGTCACCTTCATGGGCTCAAAGCTTAGGCTAATAACAGACGTATCTCTAGCCCGTTGCCATGATGAATTTCGTGGGCCTCGATCTGACTACGTCAGACAGGTGGCATAAGCAACAGCAACAGGACTCTTAATATTTTATTTAAATTACTTTCATTATACTCTTTCGGAAAGAATTCCTTTTTGTCTTGGATCCATTGGAGAATATAGCTACATAACGTTATCATATTACGTCACTCAAACCAGTGATGTAACACACACACCCGCATTACGTGGAACAGGACTCTAGGGAGCCCAAAGTCTGCCTGACGCCACGTACATACCCTTTGTAAGATTCGGCTTAGGGCACAAAACCTGACATTGCAGGGGGGGGGGGCTAATATTTTCCGTTCCGTCACTGACTCAAATCCTCTTTTATAATGCATTGAGGGACAATGTCGATAGTAACATAAGACTCCAGCGGAAATAATTCAGTTGCAAATATTTATTTAAAAATTTAAAGCTAGTACTTGCAAAATTTACCTATAGAAATTGAATATACCTATAGACAGAAGAAAACAAATAAGCTTCAGCTTTCTTCGACAGATCAATCAAGTATCTTCAAAAGATCTCTGTTTTGGTGGCCTTTCTTTTCATACATCTTCAGAAAACTCCACTGGAATTAGTTTAAATGAAGATGTTTGAAATTTATTACTATTGGGATGCCAGAATAATGGTAGATGCAAAGAATTTCAGTGAAAACATTTAGCTGCTTATGATTTAAGTAATGTTAAGTATATATAAAAAGTGTTCACGAAATCATTTGATCAATTGAAAGAATGTGAATGGGCATACTTGCATGTCAAATATATTTTTCCTACTTCACAAATAACAGAAGAGGACAATCCTGTCTTGCTTAACTTATTAACATACATACTGAGGAAGAGCATTTTATAAAGAAATACATTTAAACAGGTTCGTAGCTACCTCCGTATCATTCGTATCAATGATACGAGGCTCACAAGCTACAGGGGCCCCTCAACATGTGTAACTACAGTCCTACCAATAGGACTCCCATATCTAAAAAAAGGGCCCCGAATAAATTTTGACGCAGGGCCTCCTCGAATCTAGCTACGACATTACATTTAAACAAGTGCCATACATAAGAGGGGGGTCTGGGGATTAAAACCCTTAGCATAAATTCAGATTTTTAGTTGTACAGATTACGTTCCCGTGCTTGTGCTTACGTTTTTTAAATGTAACCCTTTCCATAAGAGTAGTCCGTGTACGCCCCCTGATTTCAACCTAGCATTTCCAGGCTAAACAGAACATAGTGATTAATTACACACCCGCGATTTTACGTTAGTTGAGGCACTACAATATAAAAATTAAAATCTGTGTACCTTAGCACAAATAATACTAAATTCAAGAATAAATATAAATCAGCCATTAATTTCGCAGACGTTTATAACCTTTAAAACCCTTTATTGATATTCTAGAAATCTTTTAACTTAATACACTTAAACTTTCGCATGCACAAGATAATTAGTCCTTTGTTTTTTAAATATAAAATAAAAGCAAATAATTTTTAAGAAATGAGACGAAAGTACTGTTTACTGTGGCAACGAAAACACCTGAAACTGGTTTAAATCTTCACAGGGGGAAAGGTTGATTGAAAGATTCAGTTTTTGAGTCAGCTACCGAAATCGCTAACCCAGTTTCGAAAAGAATATCTTGCACTAATGTTGCTAGAATGTCCCAGAGGCTCTACAAAGGGCAGCAGGGCGATTTTGGAAGCCAAAGATGAAGCCAGAAGGATGTCTCCAGGATCTAAAATACCCTCAATTCTTGATGGCAACCATTTATTAAAAGAGCCTTTTGTGAAACTTAATGATGTGTTTGTGTATCATCGATATTTTCCCTCCCATGTCAGCTTTGTTATTGCACGAATGCATTTTAAAGCAAAAGAAAATTTATTTACCATCTTTTAATTTGAGCTCCGTGATTCTTGTTTGAATTAACTTTGATGCCCCTGTACCAATTAATACATTGTCCAATATCCATAGGAATAAATTACAGTGCAACTGTTTTTTTTTTTATAAATAATTCGTATGCATTTTAGGTTTCTAGAAGAGAGGATATTGGAAATGTCATTACTTTTTACAAGAATCTCCATATTTTTTCAACGTACAATATTCCTCTCCAAATGAATTGCCCATAAAAAACTCATTTATATAAGTTAATAATCAGTAGATTTTCTTTTCAACACATTTTGAAAAACATTATTTAACCCATTAATACGTATAGGCTTATTTCAAGCAAGACAAAATGTCACTTCCATTTCTTTAATGTGAACATTCAAAATAAATTATCAAAGTAAAAAGGATATACATAGAAGCACACAAGCTTTGCCGTCCATCCAGTCTTGTGGTTAGTGACACTAACTACTGTGCATGGATTCGAATTCTGGAAAAGGCATGGATGTTTGTAAATGTATAACGCCTGTACTGTATATTCTAAATAAAAATCGAGCCACAATTCCTCTCATGAGAATGAAAGGGGAAGAGATGTTGGAGACCCCTGCCCACCTCCAGGGCGTTCTCCCTCAAAATTGGGGAGGAACCGAGCTAAATCACACTGTCACTTGTATGGAGCTCAAAGTTACGGCTAACGACAGGCGTACATCTAGCCTTTTTCCACGATGAATTTCGTGGGCCTTGATCTAACTCTGTCAGTCAGGTAGCGTTAACAACAACAACATGTAACCCTTAATGAAATATTTAAATGCTTTTAAACACTCGAATATCTTCAATAATTATTCTGAATTTTTATTTACTTGGCTATTTAAAGATTCACTTTAAAAATAAAACACCTTTTTGTCTTGTTCCAACAACAAAAAATAATAAAACAGAAATTTCACTGAGGAAATAAATTATTATATTCCATAATATATTTTTAGAACTAAAACGGTGTAAAATATTACATTTCCACAGCCAATTGGGCAAATTTACAACAATTACATACCAACCAGCATCTTTCACTTCCACAAAGGAAAAAGAAGAAAGTATGCAGAACAATACAAAATAAACAAACAACGCTTAGATATTATTCTGCTGGAAAAACCTCCGTCGGAAGAAACTGTATTTTATTACTTCACGGCATTTACTTAAATAGGAAACCTCTTCCTGTAATCTTGTGGAAGATGTGATAAAATATCACGCATGGCCTCGTGCACGCCAACAGAACTTAAATGCCTTCGGTCGCTCATGTTGCTTGTAGGTAGAGCCTTCGAGTTTAAGATAAAAGAAGTATCCATGATTTCTTGTGCTTTTTGGATGTGCACATGGATTTGTAAGCATTTATGGAAAAATGTGAAAACCCGCAAAACAGATATTAAGAAATCTAAATATTTTTTTCATATATATAATTTTTTTCCAAAAACAAATGTTCCATTTTTTACTGTAAAATATATTTATCTCCAAAACAGTAATATCTGAATTTTCGTTATTTAAATAATAGTTTTAATTTAATCTATATTAATATAATGGCATAATAATTTAATATAAATGACAATGAATTATTCTGTAAGTCAATAATTGGTGCAACGATCAAAGGGGGAAAACTATTATGTGAAAAATCAATAGTAACTTTTTTAATAGTAACGTTTTTCTTATCACATGTTAACCAAAAAGCAAAAAACTGTTTAGCAAAAGTTTTCTGACGAAAATAATTTTCAAAGAACAGAATTCTCAAGAGTATCATTCGATTTAAAGAAATTTTGCGTTTCTCAATATATACAAATGGCGATAATTTTTCACACAAAAACTATTTATTCGTTCAATTAACAAATTCTAAATCATACAAATATATTCACCATATTACAGAATTACTAATTATAAGTACACTTATTTTCTTAATTAAAACAACTAAGAAAAGATATTTCGTGAAATATAGGAACAATTACTAAAAACTACTTTTAATTATACATTTTTTTATAGTTTGTGGTACGTTTATATGACAGGAATATTTAACGAGTTATTAATGACGCACTTCAATTTTTGAGGTACAGTCTAAATTTTTATAAATATATTTTATTTTACAATAATTTACAAAAATGTTCAATAAATTTTCAGACAAAAACTTTTCAGAAGTTTTCTCACAATCACTCTCATTTACGTCCTCATCCCTAACAAAAACAATAAATTTTCCTGAAAAGTGAAATGATCATCAATCAACGTTAAGTGGATATACTAGAGCCCACCCTAATTGTTCTTCTGATTGAGTGAACTGTAAACATACGTGGTAAAAAAAAACAAATAAAACTTTATCAAACTATTTGTATTAAAACCGCTTAGCAGAAAGTATTTCTAAAAAATAAAAAAAGAGACTCTTTTGTTCATTTAAGTTTAAACTCATTTTTTTCTCTCTCTCTCTCCTCTTTTGAAATAAAGAGCATTTTAAAGAAATAGGTTTAGGATGTTAATACAACTTTCTAAATCCTGTTTATAACGGTGGTTTGATTCTTTTTATTTTAGTAATTTTATTTTAATTTTTATTACTATATCACATAGAAAAGTAAAGAATAGTTCTGTATCCTTGAATAAGTTCCTTGTTAACGAAATCATTTCTTGAATGAACTAATACTTTTTAAAATTTAAAATACTTGTTTCAGTTTTTAACGTATCATGACTTTGGAATAAACACTTTTCTTTTTTTTTTCATTTCACACACTCACACAAAACATTTTTTTATCGTAATAATAATGTGCACCCATGCAAATTGTAAAAAAAATAATCCTGTTTATTTTTTTCATTTATATTTTTTTAATATTTAATTTAAATAAATATTTTTCAAAGTTAGCAACACCAATAATTTTTTTCGTTCAATGTTATTTTAGGAATTCGTATTGTACTGCATCAAATGCGTATCACCATGCATTGTTCATTTTATTCTACGTACAAATACAAATGTTTAAGAGATATACAACCTAAAAATTTTACTAAAATATATTGCTTATATCTTTTAAATTAAAACAAAAAATTAAGTCTCTCTAACAATATAATCTCACAAATTAAAATAACCTTGTTTAAAATATCTAACCTTTAAGAATATTCTCTCTCATTCTGCTTAATATATGAAATTCTTCAAAGTTTTTTTATTTTTCGTTTTTCTTTTCTTTTCAGCTACTTATTGTTTTGATGATGAATAAACTTGTTATTCCTATATTTTTTTTAGAATAAGTGGAATAAGTTGTTTAAATATATTTTGGCAGATTTATTTTACATTTTCTTTTCATTGCATTCGATATTTATAGCTAAATACTTATAATAATTCCTTTTAAATATATCGTTTGATGTTTCTGTCCAGCTAATAACTGTGTCTGTGATTTGTAATATAGAGTTTTTAAAAAAATAATAATTCCATCACCTTTTCGAGTTTTGTTGTGGAGTTTGTAACTATGATTGCCAGATATACATCTTATTACAGTAGTATTTGTACAGTGAATGATATATTGGATTTTAAGTTAATATCATTAACTTTCATTTATAAATGAAATTCGTTGATGGAGAATATAATTGATGCGAAAGAAATATGCAGCAATGGAGATATTAAAAGCCATTGATCTAGCAAAAAATCGCAAAAGACATATGAATTCAGGTGAACGTTAGAATGATTTTTTTCGAAAAAGAATTAGATATTCAAGAAAATCGTTGCGAAAGGTATGCATTATTTTCTTTTTTTTAAAAAAATGTCTTTAATGGCTAAAATTGTTCTTTTGCAACGCATTATACAGAATAATTTTTATAATTTTGTTCATTTATTCATTTGACATTTTCTTTTTCGAATTGTTTGGAATTTTTAACAAATGGACGTATTTGATGCATTGTTTGAAAATTATTTAAGGCAATATTTATGATTCTCTGTCGTTTTTCCAACCCAATGATTTTTTTACTGGTCTAAATAGCTTTCCTTAAATCGTAATGAATATATTTATTCCATAATTCAAATACAAGAAACTACTTCCATCGCGCGTGATGCATTTTAATGAAAAGAATATTTTCAAAAAAAAATGTTCGCTTAAAAAATAAATTGACAATTAATATGTGCTTTATTTATCGAAATTAACATTCACAGTAATTTTTAAAACTCTATCCTATTATAATTTTTTTTTGTACCAGGAAGCTGAAATCAACCGTTCTGAAACTATCTGGCTTTTACACTTTTCTCTAAACACATACTATGTATTTGTCTCCTGGTTCAAATACTTTTTTTCCGGCTTTCACTAATCGAAATAAATTTGTACCTATCCAAAATCTAATCTGTCTGTTCTTCTTCACCTCACATTAAGCAGGAAAATTTACAGCCGAATTATTCACGACATTTTCTTTCATGTTTTTTTACAGAGTATGGAATAACCTTTAGTCGGATTACATTCAATATTTATGGGGGGGGGGGTGCTCCAGAATTTACGTCCTAAGTGAAAGCAGACGCGTGCACTGTTGCAATTGAAGGGTGGTCCCGAACTAGGATGTAGGCCATCGAACGCATCTTAGAACTGGTTTTATTGGAAAAGAAGACCACTGTAATACTAAATATAATAACGAAAGGGAAGTGAAGGTCATTCGCCTGTTAACATCTACCCCCAAAAGCAGTTTTTCACCCAAACACCCTTAAGAAGAGCCCCACATTTGACAGTAATCTTCAGACATGTATCTTTATTGATTCGTAATTTGGTCAGATATTCATCTATCCCATACCTTCAGGATGAATCAAGAGTGTATATGATTATCGAATAGAGTTTGACCTAATTAATTAATGATAAATATTAAAAAGTAACTGTTTATATTAGGAATATATCAATTCAATCGATTTGTTAGGGTTATTAATATGCTCTGTAGCACTTGGATGCTATGGATATTTAAATATTTATGATAATAAGTTGGATGTGCTCTTATCAGTGATGATAATTATAATGATTTATCTTTCAACAGATCACTTAGCTATTGATTTATTACATCAGTGCTTTAAGGAATTCTAAAATCTATTTTTAGAGAAATGTGATGCGTTATTGTTTCTTTTCTATGATTAACATTTCATAAAACTATTCAAATTAATAACAAATTACAAAATATTTTTAAAAATTTGAAGTGAAAACAAAATTAATTAGAATTTATTCATGAATAGAAAAAGAGTGTTTATTTAAACAGCTAAATACAGCTATTTTTAAATAAATTATTAATCCAAACTAGTATTTCAAAGCTGAAAATTTTGAATTTTAACGAAAATTATATTATACACAATCACTCATTATAATTTTTGTTAACATTCAAAACAAATTCTGGAAACAATAAAGAAATGAAAGCAAAATAACTTTAATAACTCATTGTTTTAAGAGTGTTTTAGTAATTATTTAGAATAAAACTATTTTTTTCAAAGAAAAATGAGTCAAAATAATTGTGCGAAAATAGTTGAAATTTTTGTTGATTCTTGTTAATTAACTAAACCTTGCTTTTAGCAATAAATTGGGTTCCTGTTATTGTTAATCATGAATTAATTGAATATATTAATATATGTAAAAACACGCTCAAAATAACTCTTTACCTTTTTAACTAAACGCAGAGAACATCTAAATATATATATATACATATTAAATTTTTTGTAATGTTCATTAAAAGGTTTAAATTTTGAACTAAACACAAACTTTATCAGTTATCAGTTATTCTGATATATAAAATAAAATTATTTGCTGTTAAAAATAATTTTGAATACATAGACTTTCTCTCTTAGTGACCAAATTTTATGTTTGGTATTTTTTTTTTTAAATTTTCAGTATGATTTTTTTTTATCTTTAGAATTTGAAGAAGATTTCATTCTCCTTTCCAAGAATTTTTTTATCTTCTGCATGAATAAATTTTCAAAACGTAATTTTTAAAAAGAATTCTAAGCATTTTAACTATTTTATTTTGCTTAAAGTCTCATAATAGGTAGAAAGATACAATGCCGGTCATTTAGAAGGTAAGTAAAATCATATATCTTATACAGCTTAAAAAATATATTTTTCAAATTTTAAACAAATATACATTAGCATTATTCGAATATTTTTAAGGAAATCTACTTTTGTTGTTGCTGCTGTTGTTTCTTATCCTAGATGGTGTAGCTAAGCTACACTTTCTCCATTTAACCAAAAGTCGCCAAAATATTCAAAAATAAAATAGGATTTCCTAAAACCTCGTCAATAGTAAAATTCAAGCAATTAAGGATATGACTGGGGGCCGCCTGATCAGTCTCACACCTATGACACGCTGGAAAGACTTTCCGGCCTTCTTACTTTTGCACCGATAACGCATTTTATATGAATTGAGAAAGGCCCAGAGATATATATTTAAAGTACACATTGTCTTTGTATTTCATTTCATAATTCTTAATTAATTCTGCTTAGAATGCAAATATAAGGTTTTCATTTTATACATTGAAGTGAAACTAATTATTCTGAAAATAGATTCAAATGACCATACACCATCAGTACCTATAATTTATCTGACAAATAAATTTTTTTAATTAATTTTAAAATTATTTTTCTTAAAAAACACTTTTTTTTCAAATGCTTAGAATTAATTGTTCACATTTTAGTAAGAGTGCCTAGAATTTAAAACAAGAAATCATCCATTAATCAGCAAAACCACCTCTGCACATAATCACATCTTCCACAAATTACATTTAATTCTTTGAATCGCCAACGAGATTATCATTAGGTGAGCAAAACAACTCTTTCACATTTGACAACGAACAATTATTTCCACCGAAGAAATTGGTCGACCTTTGCCTCAAAAGAAATCGTCGTTACCAGCATAAAATATGATGTAAGAATCAAAACTCTCTCTCCCAAAAAGTATTCCTAGTTTCTAATGGTTCTATTGTTTCTTTTATCATTCCACGCACGTTCACCAAGGTTGACGATCTTTTTCAAAACGGAGGCGCAGAAGATGGCTTCCTTTCTATTTCCCACCGCAAAAGAAGGAAGACCTCTTACTAGGTCAATCTCCGCTTTGTTGTTGTTGATCTTCTTTGGCGATTGGACCCTTCGATTGGCAGTCATTCTTGACTTCCGGCCCCAATTGGCGATTAATAAAAGATGCTAGGAAGGAGGATGCTATGTTTGTGGACTATGCTAAAGTTAGCGTAACGCAAATAATCACAGAAACAATTCCTGATGCCTTGTGAAGCTGAGTTGGTTTATCCTTTCACATTCACTAGCAGGAAAGTGTTTTGTTTTAAAAACCATTAAAGGAAAGTGTTTACATTTACGCCGAATGTTGCGTTACTAGTATAAAGATGACAAGTTTTTAATTAACAGTTCTTTATTGGTAATGAGAAAATTTTGAGACACAGAAATTTGCAATCTAGGGGTCTGGAAACTCATGATTAACACTAAGCAGGATAATAATTTGTTTTAACATTTTAAAAGGAAGATACAATTTTTTGTCTAGTTTCAGAATTAAAGCTCAATAACAAAAATAAAATAGTTAATGTGAAGTTCTAATTAAAAAATAATGATTTCACTAAGATTTGCTTACTAATCTGTTTGGTGTGATTTATAGAAAGTATGCCTAGATGTGTATGAAAAAAGTAACATTTTCACTACCGTTATATAATAATATTTTATCATCTTAAATCTTTACTTCTCATCTGAAACAAAAAGATCTGTTACAGTAATTTAATATATGAAAACTTATTATGCATTGTGAAATCATAAGCAATTTAAAATTCAGAAAAGATCTGATGAAAGTAATTTAAAATTCTAAGAAATTTTATATTTCAAAAAGTCTTATTATTCACAATATTTACCATATAAATAAAATTATTTAAATTTTGCTTTTTCCATTTTGCCCATACATTTTACTTTTAAACTTTTTTCTTTTCATAGAAAAATTTAATATAGCTTACATTAACACACATAAATATTTAATAGATTCTTTCACATGAATATGTAATCCTTGAAGTGCAATATAATTTATGTATATAAAAAAAGACTTTAGATCAACCTTAAAAATTCTAATCTGGGAGTAATATTTTATTTTTGGGAAATTGAATGATATGCTAAGTACTAAACCCAACGTAATTTTTTTATTTTAAGACAAATTCTTTTTTTAAACATTCAACTAAATTAAATTTTATGGTTCAATATTTCAATATGTCTAATATAATCTATTAACTTCAAATTATACGCCAAATTTTATTATTTTTAAAAGAAAATGAAATTGTAGGTAGAATAATTTATTTCATGCAAACAATTTTCTTTTAAACGAAAAAAAATTCCGTTCAAGTTTTTATGATTAAAGTTTATTTTTTTTAACTTTTAATACTAAATCATTATGATATATAAAAATGATACAAAAGGTAAATAATTTTTGTAAGAATCATTGCAATTAACAATTGATTAAATTTTAAATATTTTTCATAAATTGAAACTGTATATACATATTGTATCATATTCTTTTCCTTTTTTTAAAAGAAATATAGCATTAAATTGGAAAAAAATTCTTCAACGGTATAATTATTTTAAAAATTCATTTACAATAATATAATTTATTTATTCTTATATTTTAAAAATGTATATTAAAATTATTAATAATATTTTGAAAGTTGAATAACATTGTAAAAATATAAATCAATCAATTGAAAATAATTTTCTTTTATGAGAATATCAGACTTACATCGACCAAGAGTAATATGAAAAACTGCTTTATAATTTTATATTCAAACGAGAGGTTAATTTTAAAACTTCTTTTAAAAATCACCTTAAAACAACTAATATATGTAATATACTATTAGAATTTGTAAATGATTATAAATTATAACTAATATATTTTTTAAATTTTATTTAAAATTGAACTCTTGAGCCATCAAAGTTTGACATGACAATATAATTAATTTGTATACTAAAACTTCAAGTTAAATTAAAATTAAAAAATTAATTTTCAAATAGTTATTTTAACCACAATACTAATGTATAAAAAATACAGACTAGAGCCTTAACACAGTTTTCAATAAAATGTTCTTTTAAAGAATTCATTTCATTGAAAATTATCTCTCATTAAAAAAAGTTCATGCATATATTTTTGTTCTAATAATATCAATATATTTACTTAAATTTTATCACATCTTAACTTATAAACCATATAAAATATTTCAATAACAAGCATTAAATGGAAACCGCACCAAGTCAAAAAAATTACATAATACAAAGCATGTCTTACCTCATCATGATGACCCTACCACACTGTTGACACAAGATTCTTTATCCGAAATAATCACAATTAAAAATCCCCACAATTAATTAATTAACAAATCAAATCACTTCTCGGATTAGTCCACAGTCAAGTAATGGATAATTTAGTCCAGCAGCACAATAGTCCGTTGCAAGCCCACGTTAGCAGTAACTGTTCGACCGTCTCTTGGATCACACTTCATCTGAGCATAATGTCCAGAGGTCCAGCGATGGCAAAACCTTTATATACCTGAGTGGAGTTTTCCGTCTAAGTGGATGCGGATCGAGGCCTAACTCGGGTCACGTGGTGTTTCCACCCCCCTTCCTTTACCTCGTGCAGTCGGTAACCCACTTCTAAAGAAACCATTCTCCTTCTTATTCGGTTATCGAAAGAACTTATACTTTCTACGATGCGACACAACTCGATCGGGTTTTTTGATAAGAAGAAGGAAAAGAAAATGGTATTTAGTTAGGGGAGAGAGTGTGTGTGTATTTACTCATTTAAATGGAACGCCTGTAAATGTAATAACTGGAGCAGGGTTCTCATTGGGGTGCCTTGCTTATTTTCTTATGATTGGAATGCAGCGGGATTCGTCAAGGTGTACCACCGGAAACATGCAATGTCAGTCATGTAATCTGGGAACTGCTGTGCCTTCCTTGAGACTGCCTAGAGGATCTCAGAGTTAAAATATCTCTTTTCTCTCAATCTTCGTATACTTTAATTATAAGAAATATAAGGGGTTGGAAACATAATTATGATATATGATACATTAAAATTAATATGTACTGGTTTTGGTTAAAATGTATAAAAATGTCTTTGGGGACATGTTTATTGCTTTTAGTTGACTATCATATTTTATAATTTGATTTTAAAATTATATGCGAGAAACTTGAAATTCATATAAGCACAAGAGTTGATAGGAATTGTGATAACTGTTTAGATACAGAGCTAACACCTGCTCATATTTTTGACTGTCCAGCTATTCTTGCTGCTCTACACGAAATAGGGGTCCGTTTTTCGTCAACAAACTCTACGTGGATAACATTTAACAGATTGCCAGAGCAGTCACCTGTGTCCATGGTACTGTCTGATTTGTCGCGTCATGGATACATCATCATCATCATTCCCCTAAATTGTTGGTGTCTGAAATTAGAAATGTAGTAAGAATATGATAATTTAGTATATTTAGGAACTGTCACCCTGTAATAATGTAAAAAAACCTTCAAAAATTTCAAAAATAAAGTTGATATTATTCATACCACGAAAAAATCTATTGTAGGAGCTCGTGAGCAGAACACTTGAGAAAATTTTAGCTTCTTAATCATATAGAACAAATGTCTCCGAAGTGGGGGACGTGTACACCAAAAATTGCACTGAGTGATACTTGAGGTATGTAGGTAAGAAGTAGGATCATAATATATATATATATATATATATATAATTTTCTTAATCTCTTTTAGAGACAGAAATGACTTGATCATTAAAGATGTTGGAAACTTAAAAAGTGGATGCTGCAGTATTATAAACAATTTTGACTGAGGATAGTTTTTAATTTTATAGGTATAGAAAAAGGAGTTATATAAAACCAGTTATATATATATATGGGATACTCCTTATAATTATTTTCGTTTTAAGATAAGTGATTAAACAATTTGGAGACTACTGATATAGAGAACTGACTTAAAAAAAAACAAGTGTATAATTTTAAAATTGGTTAGGGGTAATACGATATGAAAATTTGTTATTACCAATACATAAGACTTATTATGTTTTTCTTAAAGGTAAAGAAATTATGTTCCTGAATTATTTAAACAAAATATTTGAAATTTCTATATATTTAGTATATTCTCTTATCTTCCATCTCATTTTATTAATGATTCTTTGAATTCTTTAAGAAAGAGAGAATGGGCAGTAATATAATTTTTTTTTATAATTTTCTTTAGTTTAATTAAATACTAATGATATTTTTTGAAAGACTGGTATACGTATGTGAGTAATTTTTATGGGTTTTTAAACATTAATTCAATCGTAATTCAGGCTGATGATAGATTTTGTAGTATAGAGAGATCTTAAATAGGACACACACTAAATTCAGGACTTATTGCATTCTTCATACCTGATTAATAAAGATATTCTAAGCTAATACATGTGCCAGTTGACGGAAACATCTATAAATGCAATATCCAACTACATTAACTTTCATACATCAAAAATAAAAATAAAGTCACTTATAAATTTTCGTTACAAATAAACTCTCCCTTTTTGATCGGGATTTCTATTTCAAAGAAATAGTTTTTTATCCCATCGACTGAACCAATATTGTTCAAAGGACAAAAATTTAATTCTTCGAAAGTGACTAAATTTTATGAAAAAAAACTGATAAATAATAAAAAAGTAAATAAATGACTAAGTTATATACCAATATATCCGCAAGATAACAGTAACAGGCATGTTAATTATATAACAATCTCTTGCTTTCATTAACAAGTCTTCCATTTTTACCTGTAGTTAACTCTGTGGGGATCAAGTAAGGAGGAAAATGTGTATACATAGAAAAAATTTTCTGGATAACTAATAAATAGAAACTAAAAATTATTTGTGTATAAAATAATAAAAAACTAGAATTTCTTCAAAGTTGTTTAACTAAATAAATAATAGGTTTTAGTATTAAAAATTGTTGCAAGCATGTTATTTCAAACGTTTGCTACAGAAGTTAAAATTATGCGACTATTGGTGTCATCGCAAAGTAAAATAAAGTTGGTAATCGTTAAATGAATATAAAAATGGATGAAAAATATATCATGCTTACAAAGTTTACAAACATCAACGAATGTCAGAAGTTGACCAACTTAAAATTTCGTTAATATATTTATTGGTAATTTTATTTTCTGAATAAAATTTATACTTTTTTTAGTCGAGTTTTGGCAATGGTATTTAGATTTAAATAATGCAAAACTTAATCATAAAAAAAAATTTCAAACTTAATCATTCAAGTCTTCATGAAAAGGATTAGATGAAAAAATATTCTTTCTGAGGGAGGGTGGAGAGGAATTAATGATGAGACAACCAGAAAATTTATGCCACATTCTGAAGAGGATAAAGGATTACTCAAATGCAATTAAAACTACTATTTTAAATACTTTAATGTTTGCAAATTTTCTAAGTTCCTATGAAAAGTAATTTGAAACATTTTATTCACATCAGGTCACAGTTTCAGTTATAATGATACTCCAATAATTTCTTTTTAAAAATAATGATTACTTTTAAAAAAAAATCATTATTTATGTACCATTGAATCTATTCATCAACTCTCCTAGCCAAATTCGGAGTTTCTTAAGGAAATTAATAAGAAATTCGAATTGAAAACAATTTTTTTAATTCAGTTTATACTCTATGACCAGAGATTTATTAATGTTGATAATAAGAATGAAGCCCAGTGGCTAAGTGGTAGTGTTTCGCACTTCCACACTACAAGTCTTGGGTTCAAATCCCGGACTGGGCAAGGTCGACTCACCATTTCATCCCTTCAAGGGATCGATTAATGAGCATCAGGCTTGCTTGGGAACTAAACACCTGGTGTTTCGCGTCAGACTGACCACCTAACCGTAACATCTGCTCATGCACCTCAGAGCCCAAGATCACTTGTACTTAGATGGGCACAATAAGCCTTGGCCCTCATGGACTGTTGTTTAAAAAGTTCAGTTTACTGACTTACCACTGAGTTCAGTTTAGATAATAGGAATATTACATATCCCGAACTCCTCCAAATAAAACCTACTTTATTTATATTTGTAAAATTTTTTTAGGACAATCGCATTCCATGAAACAACAAAAAAATTATTTCTTTTTCTTCTAAATCACCTAATTTTGGGATAAAATAAATGGTTTTGCGTATGGAAATTAATCAGGTCGTAGAAATTAATTCTCCATACATATTTCTCTGATGCTTTGATTTGATTTTCCAGGAAACAACATAGAAATTTTCCTACGGTATTTAAAATCCACTTCTCTAAAGCTATTGAACTGTCCCTCAAACTAGAAAATGATGAATATAAACAGAAAAAGGAACAACCAGTTGGAGTGTACCGTTAACACATTAACAAACTGCAAGGTTGTCAAAAAGATGTCACATGTCTGTCTGTAGTCAAAAAGACGCGTCAGGTCAATAGCGCTTGAATCGTATGAAGTACGGGTGTGAAGTCTCACTGATGCTTTCTTAATGCATTTCTTATTTTTAAAGGTATTTCTTCTATTCATCATTGTAAACCTTCTTGTACAATGTAACCCTTGCTTTCAAAAGGTATTCGAAATAAAAAATTTCTGAATATGCGCATTCTATGAAGATAAATCATCATAGGCAGAGGAGAAAAATTAATAAATTACATTGTTGAAAGAAATATTAGGAAATGTCTCGTTCCAACTTTAGTAATTTTTCTAACTTAATATTTTCAAAATATTTACATATTCTGTGAATATTTATAGGTTAACATACAGGCTTAATAATGCCCATTCATTTCCATTATTTAAATGAAAGAGCTGAATGAAATTTCAAATCTGTAGTTTTTAATTATTACCAGGGATTTCTTAAGGCATAAGCCCTCTAGGGCCTGAATTCAGGCCTTCATCTCGTTCTCAACTCGGTCTCAGTAAGATTATGATCCGAATGATTTTAATTTTCTAATATTATTCATCGACATATTCTCCAAGAAACTTCGAATTTTGAATTATATGACAACTAGCACGAATGGTAAAACTGCACTCTTTTATGTTTTCCCATCATCTGTATCTTGTCTTAGTCCAATCACCATATGCCATAATTATTCATTTAGTTGATAGTCGGCAGTTAGTCGAATTAGTTTGTGAGATTATGAGTCAAGCACATTTAATTGTTTCGGGTTACCGTTTGTATGAATGTTTGGCAATGTTCGCAAGTGTTGTCAAGTGAGGGAGTGGTTTAATGGCGCAAGATCCGATTCCGAATAAACTACTCAAAAACCATGGGTGTCAAACTCGCGTCCCGGGGCCGTATGCAGCCCGGTCACTATATTGGCACATGATAATATATAGTAAAATATCAAAGTTTCTCCCGAAATAGGAAAGATAGTAGCAGGGAAGAGATGTCGAGTGTCAGGACATACATATTAAATTTGTCTTGTACTTTTACATGTATATTAAAATGCATTATTTGAAATAAAGCAATGTTTCTATGAATACTGATTTTCTTTGCGTAACACCTTAAGTTAAACTTTGTTTATTTGGCCCAAGTTAGCCTTTGAGTTTGACAACCTTTATGTACGCTGTTATGTCAACTTGAAAAGGCCGCAGGTGGGGCTTATTTTTGCATAAGATTTCAAGAGAAGTCTAAAGATGTCACTAATTATTACAATATGATTATGTGACCTGAAAAAATGGACTTAATAATAAAGTTGTGTGTGTTTAGTTCTTAGACAAAATTTCAAATAGAAAAACAATAGTTTAATGAAATTTTGTAGTTTTTTTGTGTCTACTTTCCTTTACTTCTAAATTTTTTCGAATCACAAATATGTTTTCATCTGTCTTATTGCTCATTAATGTCGCCCTTAGAAGCAAGACAGTGGCTTTCAACGACGTACCTCGTAAATTTAAGCCCCTATCAAGTGACGAGGGTGGCAAATGAGCCGGCTTCACATTCTTCGAATCTGTATTCTATCTCAAAGAGACTACCTCTAAAACCTATCTCTAAGAGGCTATTTCTAAAATCTCTCCTTAAGATGCTATCTCTCTAATATCTTTTTCTAAAATCTATATGTAAGATACTATCTCTCTCTAATATCTATCTCTAAGATCTCTATTTGTTAAAGTGTAATTAATTCATTAAAAAAATGAAAGTTCTTATTATTACGGACAAAATTGTTTTTATTTGAAGAACAAAAACATAAATCGACAAAATTTACAGTTTTGACAAGTATAAGCAAAAAAGTTAAATTAAGGTATGATAAAATTACAAATTCTTCAAATTTATAAAGAATTGAAAGGACTCGATTAGCGTCAATGGTTTTACATTCAAATAATTCGTAATGCCCCCCCCCCACAACAATTCTTGGGGGTAACTGTCTTAAACTTATCCTGGCTGTTTATCAATTGTGATAAGAGTCTATAAGCGTGGCATTCAAATGATAGTTGTTTTCATAATACTTATTTTTTTAAATTATGTATCGTTATTATAAATTATTAAATCAAATTTAAACAAAACTGTTGTTTTACTTATGACATACATAATAATAAGCAAAAAGAAAATATTTCATCAAAATCCTTTAAAATTAATGATGTGATTATAAAACTTTGAATAGTAAATACAAATTAATTATCGATAAAAAAAAGTCATTACTCTTAGATTAATAAATTTTCAAAATCAGTTTTTTTCACAAATTATTACTGAAAGGGAAATAAAATAAAATTTGAGAAAACATCATTATACAAAACAACAACAAATAATCAGACAAATAAGTACCATAAAAAACTTATATTTACCACCAATTTTACAAACGATTGAAAATCATTACCATAAAATGTCTCTTTCTTTATCGTAAGTAATTGAGATCAAATCTGTATCTACTTTCACTAACACAAATAAAGCCTTCGGAACGTTGAAAGAAAAACATTTTTGGTGAAAGGAAGAAAAACAAGATTATTGGAAAACAATAACAAATGAAAGCGGAAAAGATTTTGCCTATAAAAGAATGTTTACACAAATGTAAGCGTCGAGAAAAGTTGTCGGTATCTCTGTTTCATCTTCGATAGAGGACATTTCGATTAGTAAAGCTTTTTTCGCCTATACTCCGATTAAAGGGCGTTATCTTGAAACGTTCCGCTTGAGTAAAAACATTTGTTTATTTGTTCTTTACGTTTTTGAAATGTACTACTTGATGTGGGTGATATTTAATTTAAAAAACAGCTTTTTCCATTATCTTCGTAAATGGCCCACATCAATTTGGAGAAAAATGCTAAAAAAGTTTCCGAATTTTCTTATTTTCGATATCTTTAAATTAATTAGGTTTTTCACAATGCTGTTTACAGCTGATTTTCATCTCAATAACTTATGAATTTTATTGTGTAAAAAATTTTAATTAAAATCTTTATATCAAAAAATTTTGAGAAAAAAAATCTGAGCAAGTGGCTGCCTTTGGGAGCATAATTTAAATCAATAAACAGCAACGTATGTTAAGTAAATAAATGACTATAACACAAATTCCGGCCTTATTTTAAACTAACATAAGTATTCACAGAATTTTCAATAAACCAAGAGCTCATATGAGACATACATGAACTAAATATTTTTTTTATTTAATTAAACCTTTATAAGGCATTTTTATTAACAAACTATCAAGTTGAAAGATGTTTAAAAAAAGTACAAATTACACCTTGAAGTAAACAAAGTAAAGATAATTAACGTAATAGAAGTCGCAGTATATTTACACATTCGTAAGCAATCTATGAATGTGTAATCCAGGAAGCATTCCTATGTTTAAATTTTATTCGTTCAAAGTAGAATCCATGTCAGAGCTATAACCATAGTTAATAAATGATACAACCTCTGACAATAAAGTTCGGTGAATAGTCCTGTAACATTAACGTAGATGAAATATTAACGAAAGTTACCTTACTGTCCTTCTCGAAACAGTCACCACCCATAACTATGCACCACTAAGATCTGCTATACATGTCCTAGAAACTTAGAAATAAATCTTCTTCAGGCAATCTTGAGATCAGGCAAGTATGGTGGATGTTCATTTTGCATCACCCCCTTTTTTACAAGGAAATGTTTGACGATATTGGTTCTGTGAAGGCGAACATTGTCATGAACAGAAAACCATGAACCTTGTTGTGCGTACTGGGGTCGTACCCTGCGTAGACGTTTCATGAAACGGGTCGAAATTTCAATGTACCTTACATCATTCATCCTCGCTTCCTCAGATAGAAATTCCATGTAGATAATGCCTTTTCTATCAAAAAAGGGGATAAGCATCGTTTTGATGCATGATTTTTTTTTTCTTGCTCTGACCTTTTCCGACGAGGTGATGCAGAAGAACGCCAATCCATGCTTTGCCATTTCGTTTCAGGGTCGTACCTGTCACACCAAGAGTCATCGTCAGTGGCAATACAGTTCAAGAAATTTGGTGTCACATTCGTCGTTTGGAAAAGAATCCTCTGGAACCTTTAAAAGTGCCTGCTTCTGATCGTCAGTCAAGTGATGTGACACAAGGCAATAAGGTTTTCCTCATCCCTAAATTCTGGGTAACGATGTGTCGCCTGGATTCAAGGTCATTCTGCAGTTCATCAGCTATCATGCGCATCGCTATCAGCTATCATCGACGTTCTTTTGTGATCAATTCTCTCACTTTCTCAATATTTTCGTCAATGACGAAGGTCACCGGTCTTCCACTACGGGGGGGGGGGGGGTCAGATTCATTTTTTCCGGGCCTTCTCGAAAACGGGCAAACCACTCGTACACACTTCATGGACAATGCTTGATCTTTCGGTGTCTTGCCCAACTTAAAAGAAAACTTTAAATTAATCCTTTGTTCGTTCATTTTCCTGTTCTCAGTTAAGAACCAACGCACTAAACAAGCACTTTGTAAAACAAGTCTTACATGGAAAACAAACAACGCACAACTGAATAACGATTGGGGCAAATGATCAATACCTGCCGCTATACATGTGCAGAGTTTTATTTGGCCAGTATTGTCATATGGGCCGTCCTGACTAAATTCACCGAACTTTATTGTCAGAGGTTGTATTTTCAACACAGAAAGAAAAACGTTGCACTCACATTTAATGTTTCTTCTTTTCTCACTCTCGATTCCTTCTTTAGATTGCATCTAAGAACGTCATTGCATACAAAATTCCAAGAAAAATTCACTCTTACTCTAAGATTATTGGCATAAATGATTTCATAAAATAAATGTTCTCTGAGAAGTGAGAGAAGTAAATGAAATATTTAAAGTATATTAATCATTAATATAGACCGTAAAAAATGCTCTATAACCGAAAAATAGCCTAAAAAATTTACAGATAAAAATTAAATTAACAATCAAGCCAAAAAACTGAAAAAAGAAATTTGAAAAAAAATTATAACTTTTAATATATAACCCTATTTAACGAATTCATCGTGACCGAACATTTTGATCGTTAATTCGGCATTTATTCGTTATATCGGAGTCCAAACAAAATACAAATATTTTCCCTTATCTTTTAGAAATTCTATAATAAGCATCTACACAAAAAATATTCATAGTTAGAAACTACACGCTTTTTAATCAGCAGTTAAAAGTAATTGACGAATTCATAAGCACCAGTTAATTGAAAATTTTAAAACATTGACTAATAAATGTTTGACATTCTTTTTGATTGCTGACTCTAAAAAATTCCGTTTCGACTTTATGCAGTGAAGAAAATGCTGTGTCCTTTACATCCTGCTGCATAAGGTATGTTTTTACAGTTTCAAAATAATATAAAGCATTAGAAAATGCAACAGGTTTGATAGGGGTTTCATTATCAATTTCAGCATCAGAATCGCTATTCATTGACTCCAACGTCAACAATTTCCTTAACTTCAGTTGCACAGGTTGGCAGTCCGTCATTAAATATGACACAATCGTTAAAACCTTAAAGTATCCCCTGCGTTGTGGAGTGAGATGAAATAAGTAAGAAATTTCCTATCCTTTTCAAAATTCATACGATAGATTACATTCGAGACTCAGCCGTACCTGTAATGTTTAATAATGGTCTGAACCTTTTCCCATTCGAAATTTACTGCTTATACGAAGTCTTTTTTTTTTCTTCTGTTTTGTACAAAAAGGATATATCATTTGAAAAAAGCAATCTAAATTTTTCTAATACAAACTGATAAAAAAAATTAAGATGTTGAAATAATTCGTTAAATAGGGTTTTTTGCATTGAATTTAATCGGGGAAAGAGGAAAACTCGTTAAATCGGGAACCGACTGTATATACAATAAGAAAACTGTTCGCTTAATTTTTTTCACATAGTCCAAAATATGGTTACCAGGGGCGTCGCTAGTGCCGTATCATTGGTATGGAGCCCCAAGCTCTGGGGGCCCCAAAATGTCAGAACAAAAATTCGTAAAATGTTAAGGGGCCACTAACAAAGACCCCCAAGGAACTTTGATACATGTCCACCCCTAGAGTATTTATGCCACTGATGGTTAATGATATTTAAATTAGAAACTCTATATAATTTTGGGCTAATCCCTTAAGAAGTAGAAAGTGAATTTCTGAACTGTATTAAAAAAAAACATAAATTAAACAAAACACAAAGTAGAATTAAACAAACTAAGCAAAAAACGTTTTCTTACGCTCGCCAAAATCTGTTGATTTTAGCGACAAGCTCCTGGGTTAAATAAATGGCTGCTTTGGTGACAACATTGTGTCACTAAATGCAAATGTGTATCCATTTTTTTTATACTTCGGTATTTCCTTTCAGACGTTTTGAAGATCCATCGTAGAATGTGTTAGAAAAAGTGGGAAGAAAGTCATCCGGGGGAGTCAAAGTAGCTGGACAATCACAAAGATTTTTGCCATAATTTGCTAGAACCAAGGTGGGCATTACGTCGATCGTGATCGACAGGTGGACCGCAAAGACAATTTGGAGTGACCGCCTGAAGATTGGTCTTTAGTAATTGTATACGGAAATAATCATGATTGGCTGGCAGTACATAGACTAAGTCTTGTACTGACTATAATTACAAGAACTAACTTAAGATGAAAATGCTTTATTTTTTAATTTATTTTGAATTGTACGATAATAAATGCCTTATTAAATATTATATTTGTGGCTACAATTATTATGTTTGTATTTTGCGTTTTGCTTTAAACGCGGTTTTGAAAAAGTGAGTTTTTCATTTTATTTACGTAATAAGTACACATATTCCGTATCTATTATTAAGTTATAGTAAATATTGTTGACTTTTTCCTTACCTCACCACACCTACGATTCTGCGCAGTGGGTGCACTCGTGAATTTTTCAAAGGGGGCGTGGCGTAGTGGTCCAGGGTCGAATGTCTTCCATTCTCATATCCTACCCCAATACGCTGACAAACATATTTTTTTTCATTTTGTTGATTGTCGGGAACAAAGAACAGTAAGAAATAAATTATTGAATAAATAATTAGCATTAATTAATAAAAAAATTATTAATAACACATACTTAGTTAAATTTTACATGGGATTATTATCGATCGAAAAAAATTCATGGTCTATGGAGGAAGGTTTGGAATCGTGGACCCTTCCCCCCTTTATGTGGGCCACTGATACTGGGTGGACCGCGACACCTTAAAAATATTAGAAATAGACCGTACCCTGGAAAAGTCTGCCCACCCCTGTGCTAGAAGTTCTAACATTCAGACAATGTTCTCTTTTTTTCTGTGTTTTGTTATCAGAATGATTTTTTGTTATTTTTTAAAGAAAATAAACCTAATTTCTTGTAGTCTATCAATAAAATAATCATTTAAATTACCTTTATTAAATTATTAACACATACTTTAAAATGTGAATATTATATAAATTTTTTAATTTGTTCGAGAGGAAATTTTTAAAAAAACTGAATTTATAATTTGATTTATCCAATTCTGCCACATTGCGTAAATGCTCTGAATTATAATCCTTAATTTTTTCTACTTAGTAATTTTATTGACCTGCAAAACTAAATTCATATACTTCATAACATTTAAAAATTCACTGGAATGAGTGAGTGAACAGTAATGTCGCGTGTTCAGTTACTCGAGGGCCTTTGACAACTGACCTCGAATTTTTAAACCGTGCTTAAGTGACGAGGACGACACCTGAGCTGGTAATCCCTCTCCAAACTTCCACACCACACTGGAGGACGTTTGAGCCTCGACATACTTAACGTGCATCGGCCCCCTCTACACGATGGTTTTCAGTGGTACTAGGCTCGAACTAAAGACACGCCGGCCACGAGTCCGTTACCTTGACCGCTAGGCTACCGTGGCCACTGCTATTAAAGGACTAAAAGCTTTTAAAAAATGTAATAAATTATTCAAATAATAATATCTTTAAAACCTTAAAAATATCATTAATAGATGCAAATATTAAAAGATACAAATTTTAGATAAAATGAAAATTGTTTTTAATCTAATAGCAGTTTAATGACTACAATATGTTTAATCGGAAAGTTGGTCATTATATTATATGTTACAAAAGTTATACTTACATTGTTTTAAAAAATTCATTAGATACTAATATTTTAGGTAATGAAATATAATTATATTTCCCTGAAAAGAAATATTAATTTTAAAATTAATTCACACAATTTATTGATGCTATGCAATTTAACTGATAATGTTTGCAATTAATAATGTGATAACACATTTCAAAGTTACTCATGGAGCATAGTTAACAATAAGGAGAAGTAATATTTTCTATTCGTATTACTTATGGTAGGAAAAGCAAAAAAAAAAATTATTATCATGATGCTGTGATTATTTTTAATCCACTATTAGTTATCGCAAAATGTTACTTTTAACTTTTAATATTTGTGATTTTAGTTTTTGAATTTCCTTTTGTTTTTATTGTGTTCTTTTTGCGGTATTCCTTTACTGAGAAAGTACTTTTTCGAGCAAGTCCATATTCATGTTCTGGAGATAGTGAAAACAAAAAAAGAATTGAATCAATTATTATATATATATATAACTTTTTTAACTTTCTTTTATAAGTTTTTTATTTCGATAGTCGAAAAAGGATCAACCAATTTGATACAATGTGTACGAATTTATTGAAATTCTACCAATTACTCGCTGACACATTGATAGAGATAAGCCAAGTCAAAATTTAAGTTTATATTTAGTAGCGCAATTTAGAAGTTTTATTTCTCATTTCCTTTCATATATTTATATATATATATATTATATATAAATATAATACTACTCAAACTTATCATAGAAACTGTAAAGTCCTTTGGGATTCTATCTACTGATTTCTGGCAAAAATGGCCAAATTGGTTCAGAGATTCACAAATAATAATGTTTAGACTTAAATATTCACTCAAGCTCTTTTATTCAGAAAAACGTTTTACTGTTCTTAACTCAAAATAAAAACAACGAGAGTGATAAAGAACTGAAAGTGAGAAGAATGTACATGAATAGATAAAGTAGATTAGATTAAAGTTATAACTACTATTTCTATGCCCAAAGCCATACTCAATTCGTCTTTATCAATGCCAGGGAATCTACAACAAAATTACTGTAATTTCAATACGCTACTCCCAACTCAATTAGACTTTCCTGTAATTTAATATCTCTTATCTCGGCTGTTCAAAGATAAAACTTATAAGGGAAACTAAAAATGCAATTATTTTCAGTTCTTACCTATTCATTTAAACTACAAAAAAAGGAATGTGCACTCATTGAAGGAAGTATAAAAGCGATAGAGCAAAATAGGAAAACCAAAACAAAATGGAAGCTCACGGATTACATAAATTCATGTATAAAGAAAAAGCATCTTCTTTTAAAATATATAAATTTTCTTTCGGGTAAATACCATAAGCATATTCCGGAAGTCAAATAAATTTGCGAAATGAGTAATCATAATTATAAACGTCAGTCAATGTGTCTTTCAAGCGAATAATCGGAACAAAAACCGATGCAGAATCCGTAGTTCTATGTACTTACATCTTCAAATATTTACGCTGTAATAAGCATGATTGTTCATTTAAGCCAAGTAAAATATTCACAAATACCATTACAATTAAAAAAATATTACTGTCAGCTTTGCGATGATGACGATTTTACGCATAATTTGTTCCGCTGGTTCTAAATGATCTCTCTCCTCACAGAAAGGAGAAAGAAATCTATTTAGACATAACACCGTAGTAAATTTTTTCTTAAATGGAATGACATTCTAAACTTTCTTGCTGGTATTATGATTACCGTTTCTGTTCTACATTTGTACTTTCAAAGAGCAAGAACTCCTATTTGAATTTGTACGAATTATATATCACGTAAATTAAATTAAATATAGACAAAAGTGTAATGAATGAATAAACAAGAACTTTTCAGCATTAAATGAAATAGTAAAATAGACGTATTTTAAAGGTTCTGCGAGAATTTTTTTTTCCGCGTGTAGAAATAAGACTATTTTTTTTTTTAAAAAAAAAAGAACAAAGTAACTTTTGTGTTAAAGAAAATACACACGATAACATAAAAATCGAGACACCAAGAAGAGTTTATTCGAATGGGATGTGAAAGTCGTTAGATAGAATGTACATATGTATTGGAACCAAAACTCTATTAATATCAAAGGATTTAAAAGTTTTAATCAGAAAATACAGCTACAATAACACAAAAAAAATTTAAAAACCAATTACGATTGACTCATTTATGACTCTGATACAAGTTGTATCCAGTGGATCATTGTCTCTTATAATTGATTAATCGTCTTCTTCATGATTGCTTCCTACCATTCTATTGATGAGTTGGATCGGCATAATCCAGGAGCGGACAGACACTGTGGGGTTTTGGGCCTAATCGGCACCCCTCGCTCTCTGTCTTGCCTGTTTAAAGGTGTGGGGGGAAACAACGCATCACCAACAACTTCCATAATAACAATTAGTTTTATTTATCTTTAAACACACTTAAACAATTACAAGTGAAACTACAAAAGGAAACCTAGGAGTGATATATAAAGCGTTATCTAATCTCAATAACTAACTCTAAGTAAACCCGACTACTTGAACTAGATAAGGAGAACAAGCACTAATGAACCAATAACTAATTCTATCTACCTTAAATCCTCAATTTAATAATTTAATCTCATAGCAATTACTTCCTTAACTCGCGCTATGTTTGTGAATGAAATATTCCAATATTCCCACTTACGTAAATGATCCTTCTATATCTTACATCTACAAAACCTATATAGACTTTATATAGTCAAACTAATTTAAATATCATGGTTTCTCCTTGAAAGGCTGTGAATTAATGTGCATGCTAGCCCCAAAGTTTCCCCAAGAGGATTAGTAGGAAAAGGACTCGAATAGATTTGTTACAACAAATCTGCTAATCAGAGCTCAAATGCTCTCTGCGGGGGGGGGGGGGGGATTTGGCAATCCCGTTAACCAGGGAAGTTCTGTAGAAGTATGAAGAAAAACACAAAGGTGTGCCGTGTGCTTCTGAGCACTATCTTGATGAAATATAAGCACGAAAATCTGGGGAGGGGGGAGACCAACAATTAGGGCGTAAAATCTAGTCGACATACCGCCGTGCTTTGAGCGTGTTACAAAGGATAGACAAAAAATACAACTATAAAAGATACGCCATTCTATACCATGATTCCTCGTTGTCGGACTGTTTGGCGGACAACATCCAGGTGACTGAGTGAGTGAGTGTTTATTAACGTCGCATAAAAAGCAACATGAGGGGTATAGTTGACAGATCTCGTAATTGTGAGCTTCTGTCAATTGACGAGGACGACACTTGAGCTCTGAATTTCCATATCACGTCAGCTGGAGTATTTTGAGCGTCGAAATATTTAACATACATCAGCTCCTCTACATTGTTCGTCTTCAGTGGCACAAGTGCTCGAAAATATGACGCGTCAGTCACGAATTCTGACCATAACCACAAGGCTATCGTGGCCAGAACAGACAGGTGAGAATTTACAATTGACCTAGATGCCTGCAGGCATAGTCAAAGGGCTCAATTTGCAGCTGGATTTATCGTTGAATCCTATTCTTCTCCAGTCTGTGAAATCCAGGTTGAATGTGTGCCCATCCTCACTGCAAAAACGCCTGTAGGTGTGCAACTATGACAGGAAGAGGTTCCCTGACTTTAATCCTTGCTTATTGATTCGTTTATCGATGGACATTGCAATTTCTGTTGTTCCGGTTACACGTCGAATTATTGATACGGACGCATTAGGGACTGCGAGCACCGAATGGACGATCACTTTGTCCTCTTGTTCTGTGTTCGCTCTCAGTTGGCCTCTGTCTCCTTGATGCTTTGTACGGCCATGGTTCATCCATTCCTGTCAACATTGTTGAGTGGTTAAATTACCATGACCCAAATTTCGAAAGATTATGCTATTTAACCACTCTGCCTCATTTATATCTATTTCCTATCCTGTTTTTAAATGGTGATATATTTGTTCATAAATCCGTCTTCTGAGATTTGTTGCGATAGCATGTCATTGATACAACCCACCTGGTCGAGGCAACAACATCCGAATTGAAGTTATGCCTTTGAATTAGAATGTTCTCCATTTTATTTAAGTTCAAATATTCCTTGATCTGCTCCAACTAGTGAGTCACACCCCACCAGAAGTCAATTATTTACACACTCTATCGTAAGGTATGTTTATGCGAAATTTTATGCCGTTTAGATAAGTCCTTTTTGAAACGTTACATTTTTTTACAGTAAGTTTTCTCTCACTTCTATTTGAGTACCGCTAAAAAATATGTACAAATAGTTAAATTGATATATTTTTAGACAGTTTTAATTTAATATTTTTCCAAATTAAAATGTTTTTTTTTCTTTGATGTTGTTGTATGAATTATTCTAGACTGAATTATATTTTCCCCATAATATAAATTTTTGCAAAAGTAATTACAGTTCTTATACCTACATTCCCTTCAGAATTTGAATTTTTGAATTGTACTTAATCAATATAAACTAGATTAAGATATATAATTCTTTTTATTGTAAATTGTTGTTTTATGAACCAAGTGCAGAAGCCCTACTTTTTAATATAAGAAAAAAATTTCCTTTTCTAGGAACACATATACCCAAATGTTTTAAGAGAAAAGGTGAAATTCAGGACACTTGATCTTGGAGAAAACGAAAACCACTTAAATATCTTTTCTAAATTTTCAACTATTTTATTAGTTTGCCGGGTCAAAATCTGAAATATCATGCAATTGCCAATTAATTCATAAGGAATAAACCTTAAATATGTGATTTAATTTTTGTTCCTTCTGTTTTACATCAGTGCCAGCATCAATAACATACCAGAATTTTCAGTTATTTCTCCAGTATTAATAACATTTATTGGTTTTAATTTTCACAATTTTATTAGCAGTTATTGTAAATCACATATCTCAAATACTAATATTACCAAATACACGTAATTTATATTAAAATGGATAAAAATATTTATCTAATCTTTGATTGTATATATATATATATTGGTTCTATCTTTTCTTTCTACTATTAGTTTTATCGATCTTAAAATTATGCATTGATCATTATCAAAAGGGTAATTAGTATGAAGATTCATTCAAGTTTCGGTTAGTGTGAACTTAAATTCAGGAAAGTAACGAATTTGAGCCCTGGAGATACTGAGCACCCTTTATTTATAGGGACTGATGCACGTTTAATCTGATGAAGCCTAAAGCCAACAAACTTGGAGAGTAGAGTCCCATCTTAGATGCCATCATCCTTACTCGATTACGGTTCAAAATAACTGGATTTGTTGCCAATAGCCCCGGTGTAGCTTTGAAATGTGCGATGTTATATCCAATCAGTTAGTTTAAATTATCATTAGTGTGAACGGTTTCACTTGTCTTATCATAGGCAAAATTGCTTTATAATAAGTAGTATTTTAAAATCATTTTCGATGACTGTGGCATAATTGAGAAATATTTTTTTAAAAATACGGAAGAAATACGGGAACAAATGAGATAAGTTTTTAACAAGAAAAAAATTTTTCTTCCTGGTTTTTCTTTTTTATCAATGTTATGAGGATTCGAAAAGAAAATAATTGTTTTTCGAAGCATTAGTAGGAAACGCTTCATTGATCAGGTGTTTATCTAGAATCACGAAAACAAAAACACTAAACATTATAAAGCTTTCGAATCACTCAATCAATTAAGCGTGAAGTCAAGGCTATTGTATTAACATAGTAAAGTAAAAAGAATAAGAAACATGATATAAAATATTCTATTATTGCTAAAGATGTGCCTTTACCAAACGTACGAAAGTCTGAACTAAACGCGAACCTCATTTAGCATTACGGAACATAAGGAAAATGCGAAATATATTTTATAACAGTAAAAATGGATCAAATTAGATAAAAAGGAAGAGTATGACAAAATATACTGCTCTGTATAGGTTAGCGAAGCCAAAATATAATATTTATGTTTCAGTTATTTAAATATTTGAAAAGTATTCCAAATTCAGGTTCTATTCTTTAACATAAAGCGAAGAAAACCGTAAAATACATTTTTATACGAATTTTATTCTTTGTAGTATAAAATCCAAACAGTCGATGATTTTTTGCTTATTCTGCAAAAAAAAAACATATTCTATCTTAATGCTGTATATGATTTTATATGCATACTTACCTATTATTCCGTCAGCCAATTTCACCAAACTAAAATACGTCAGAATATTCTATCATTGCGAATAAAATATCAGCCAAATTTTATATATTCTACGCACACAAATGTATTTTAGTCTTATAGTCACTCAAAAAATCAAAAAGATCTGCAAATGAATGATAATATCTTGAAAATATGCAAAAATTAAATACATGACAAGTTCAACCGGCATAGGTTAAGCATTACAATTCTTTTCTCTCGCTGAAATAAAATATTTAGAATAATTACAAAAGATGCCAACTTAAACAATTTAACTTTATGAGCAGACGATTATATATTAGCAAATAAATTAAGTAATAAGATAAATTTGCTGCGTGAATTATTAAATTAAAGCAAACGATAATAATATGAAAGAATTTTCAACGTAAACAATATCTACATATTTATCTACTGCATAATTTAAGTAGTCAATAAAAAATTGGCTCAAAATACAAAAAAAAATTATATATAGGTCAAACTCAATATTTTATAATACTAAACAGTCATGTATGTGCGATTAAGATTGTGTTTGTTCGATAAAATGTCTATTTTAGGTTTTTCTTTTTAAATAATGATATAATTTGAAATGAAAATCAGTAATGTATAAAAGAAAATAAATCTTTCAAACATTTTTTTTAATTTTAAGCTATCATAGACAAAAAATGAAACATTTATTTTCTCAACATAAATAAAATTGTAACTCAATAAAAAAATTACAGTTAGTTTCAAAAAATTCGCAAGTAAGGAAGAAGTATGAAAAATATATAAGTACATTTTTTCTTAGTCTTTTGACATCAATGAGTATTTAGTATAGTTCTCAGAGGAGGTTATAAACACCATTATAGAAAATTATAAAACAAAAAAAAATTGTATAAATGGCAACTAGATGCTTTTCAATTCAGATGAACGATTATACTAAAATTAATAGTTGCTTCAATTTCCCAACTTCGGACAGAAAAGAGAGAAATATAGTTAATTTATAAACTATTTAATATTCAACTCTCAAAATTAAATTTATCCGTTCTATAATAATGCAAAATATTGATTTGTTTTGAAAGATTTTTGATTGATTTTTTTTCTTTTAAAAATAAAGTATATTTGTTTAAAAAAACTAATTGCATCAGCATTTTTTGTAATTTCGCTTTAGTTTAGTAATTTCAAAACTAAACTTCTTTCCTTAAAAAACATGTGGTATTTTTATTCCCCAAATTACTTCTTGAATCTTTAAATTTCTACATAAACTTTGTCTCTCACACACATTATATATTCAATAATAAAATCAACCTGTAATTAAAAATACAATATCCAATGTGAGAGATTCAATTAAAGTACCTCAAAGAGAGTCGCTATTGATTAAAAACGTTAGTATGAGAGAAAAGTTGAGCAAGACTGCAAACAAAAATAATTAGTTTCGGCATCATCAGATGTTTCATGTGTTTTATATTACTAACTGTCTAGTATTTTAATGGCATTTTGTTCAACAAAGTGACAATACTTTATTCGTATAGAATAATACCAAGTTAATGAAGAAAGTAGAATTAATTATTTAAAAAGACCTTCTTTTTCAAAAATTAAATAGAAAAAATGTAGTATATTTATACAAGAATGATTGAGAAAAGAAATTCTAGTGCTTATTCATTAGAATAAAGCAAAAAAAAAAAAACACTGCAGTGAAGTTAAGGGAAGATGTCAAGTATATAGAAAATGAAATGTTTTCGGTTTTGTATTTGTTAGAATTAAAAATGAGAAGACTGTAATGACGGTTGGTTCCTGCTTCCCTCTGAAACCCCTTCCTCAGACACGGCTAGGTGTGTGGAAGAAACTGAATAATCAGTAAACATGATTCACTCTAATTATTTTATTGTCACCAAAATATCAAGCAGACACAATAAAAATCTAATTAAGATAGCATATCAGATAGTAGCGCGTGGAGGTGGGACTCAATAGCCTGGGAATAATAATACGGACCCTCAATTGATTGCACGATAACTTAAACGAACTCAATATACTCCGTCGCGTAATAATAAGCTAGACTTCTATTTAAATAATGATCACAATACCTGTACTTTAATGAAGTTGAGTCCTCCACTTGAACCTTGAAGGCGATCCTTATCTGGAATCAATCACCGTTGATTGATCCACTCTCAGTAATCGTCCATTGATAAACTACAAATGCACTTAATCATTTCACAATCCTTCACTCTCCAACTAACCAACTAACTCTTAAAACTCGCGAATACAGCATTTATATAATATACTTAATTTACATAATCTTGCTTTCTTCACTCGGCAAAAGTTGGTTGAAATAAATATTTTTCTTAAAGAGTCCTGAAGGGGTTAGTAGAGCCACGTATAGATCCTCCACAAGACAAAATCAATAAAAATCCGTTAACCATATGTGTTGTCAAAGAAAAACAAGAAAGTTTATAATTATATGACTCTTAACGAGTAACTAAATAAAATAATTTATTAAAAAGGAAATTTCGTTTACTTTAGAATTATTATCAACATCCATATTTAGAATTTAGATTCAAATTATACAGTTTAATGTGATATGGAGAGAACCACTACCTGCCCTTCAATATGTCAGAGAATTCGATCATTACAACAGTAGAGGTTTGATAATCTGGGAATGCATCGCATCGGACGGCCACCCAGCTGTGACTGCTGGGAGGTATAGGGATGATGTCAAAAATATGTTCGCTTTTTCAGGGGTTCCATTGGTCTTGATTTCACTTTAATGGATGACCTCACGAGGCCACATCTGGTCAACGAATTATTGGAAAGCGAAAATATTGGCCTGATGGATTGTCCAACTAGATCTCCGAACATCAGCCCCATAGAGAATGCCTTGAACCCTCTGGGGAGGGCAATAGCAACTCTCAAACCCCTTTGAGAACCACCTAAGGCCTTAAAACAGAGTTGCTGTACCAGTGAAACCAATTACCACAGAAGCTCATAAACTCTCTTATTTCCAGAATAAAATCACGATGCGATGCCTGTATATTTAAGAGAGAGCCATGCCCGCTATTGACCCTTCTTCTTTTGTTCGATTCGACAATCGCTGTTTCATACTTTCTGTCTCCAATGAGTGTTGCATGCAATCATACGTGTGTATTGTAAATGCTGAATAATAGTTAGGGGTTTTTTTTTGTAACATACTGGTATGAAAAAAATTAAGCAACTAGTGTTTGTTTTGCTAGATATTTATACGGGTTCTTCAAATTTATATATCTGTATTAATAAGTATTCCTTTTTTTATTTGTAATTGTCTAACTATGTAAGCCGAATTTCATGTAATCCTGCGGTTTAATTTTCACCTTATTTTGAGAAATGATCATTATGCTTAACTTTTAAATTTTACCTTGACCTTCAGTATGTGTACGTGAGCGCGTGCGCACGTTTGTACATATATACCTTCTAATAAATAAGCATAGAAAGCAAAATTACATTTTTTGTTTAATTATACCTGTAGATTTTAATAATAAAAAAGAACATGTCTGATAATGCTTGCATGAATCATTCAGTAGTACTTCAATTATTTTCTTTTGTTTGAAATTCAATATTTAAATTAATTTCAGTTTCACAAAAGGCCTTCAATTTGTGTGTTCTCAAGTTTATTTAAACTTCATTCATTTTCATATTCATAGATTTTCATAACATACAATTTTTCACATACATTTTTATTATAATATGGATATACATTTTTAATCGAAAAATATTTTATGAAAGAATAAAACTGTCATTGAGATAGAAAATGTTCTTTCAGATAAATTTTCTTTTTTTTTTAAATTTAAAATTCAAACTGCAAACTTATTTGCTTTCGCACAAAGGCCTTTTCTTTGAAAAATTAGCACATAATCAATTATTGTTTATAAACTTTCAAAAATTTTTATTTAATGCAAGGTAAACATTTAATATTAATTGTGATCATAAAAACGAAAAGCACTATGCATAAACAATTTTTATTTCATTTTATACACACATTATATAATGTTTATAATCATTCTTATAAATATAAACAATTAAAACGCACAATAGAAAATTAAAATCATATTTATTTCTAATGATCAGTAACTAAAATCAAAAGTGCCAATTATTCACATCCTACACTGTTCGATTTTTGTAAAAAATCAACATTTCACAATTTTTGGAGTTTTGATTCAGTGTCATTCGTTATGCAGTGAAATTTTTTTCTTTTTGAAAAACTCCTCAAAAATATTTGTTTTAAAATTATGGTTTTAATTTTGGACTTCTTGCCACAGAGAAAAATAAATTATACTTTATTTTGCCGTTTACTGAAGTGAAATTGCGTAAAGCTGTTTAGATCTCTCACTGGATCTTTCCTTTATTAAAATTCAAGATCTTCTCTACGCGATAATTTACTTTTTTTTGTAAAAAAAAAATCCATTCATTTTAAATTTTCGAAATAAAATAAGATTTGCAGTTACGGAACTTGAAAGATTATAGAGTGTTCATGATTTTAAAGCAGATGAGTGGTTGATGTGTGTGGTTATTATTATTCAAGCTTTCAGAAATGGAGAAGTATTAAATAATATCCTACGTTTAAAACTGATTATTATTGAAATAATGTGAATGTTTGCTTGTTTTTTTTAATTTAATGGAATTTTCTGCTAAATGGTAATGCTTAGTGAAAACTTAAAATAGGCCACATAATTTTAATTTTTCATAGAAACGAAGGAACGTAGGAATGTAATTCCTTCTCTTCTTTGAGTTTTTCGACAGGTTTTTGATAATTGTTTGCAATGCTATTTCTATATCCTTGAAGAGATATTTCGCGTTTATTTTCAAAATAAATCACGTTTCAGGGTGTTTCAATCCACTTTCGCTGTTCAAAAACTCGCTTATAAATTCCTTATCTTTAAAATCTAATATGTTTTACCCTTTTTTTAAAAAAATGCTATTAAGCGAATCATTTATACTTTCTAAATTGTAAGAGCGCGTATTATTTTTTATCATGCAGTTTTTATACATTTCTAAGATTTCGTTTAATGAGAAAAATGGCTTTCACAGAAGATTAGAAATGTTTTTTTATGAAAAATAATTCAATTTATGGCTGGTTATCTATGATAATATTAAAAAAAATTATTCATGTCGCATATATATGTCACGATTTCATGGAAATTAAGACATTATACTGGGAGACTTTTATCTTATAGTAGTCGTTGAATGGATTGATGACGAAACATGTTCCTTTTTCAATAGCATATTTATTTTACTCACTCACGAAAGGACGACACTAAACACGACATAATACAAGGGACAGAAGCATTCTTCGTTCGATCTGGAGATCTCAGCTCTTATAGTTTCCTGAACCGAAAGCTTTTAGAATGATATGATTTCCGTTAATGACCTCAGTGATTTGTCAATCCACACTAGTGGTCACCAGAGGGCTCTACAAATCATAACCAAGGGTTCTCTCAAGCCCAGTAAAAATCGGGAAAAAAAATTATAAATGTGTATGGGAAACTGATTCCAGTTGCTTATGGAGTATGTATAGCCAACAAGTATCTAAAGCTCATCCCAGTCATCAAAAAGAAAATTTTATTTATACATAATAACTTTATTTTGTGGTCATCACTTTAACTTTTATTATAATACAATAACAAATATTAAAACGTTTTTTTATATGCATTACTTACGAGATCATGAATATTCTAATGTTTACTGTCCCGGGTTCCATGAAATAATTTTATATTCATTAGTGCAATGTTTTGGAAAACAATAGTTTTCTAAAGGAAAATTTAAATTTGTTTCGTTTGCGGAAAAAATATCTATAATAAAGGAACAACACGTATTGATACATCAATGAATTTGACTTAAAAATATAAATTTATGCAAGAACAGCTTATAAATTTTTCGGGGGGATGCAGGGGTACAAGTGACACATTTGGATCACTAATTAATATCATTAATGCATAAATTACATTAAAATTTTTTAATGACAAATACAATACATTTAAAAATTTACTTCTCATAAAGTGCCTATAACATGTGGATCTATTTCAAATATTAATTAAGATAAAGTCTTCTAGGTGTGTGTGTAATGGGGTTGTCCGAAAGCAGTTTACACTTCAAAAGGTTCCATGAGTCGAAACACTTTGAAGACAGCTGATCTACAAGGATGAGACAACATTGCACCATCTTGTTTTGAAAAGAGCAAACGTGGCAGTATTTCAGGACATAAAGTTGTAGTTACAATGTTGGAGTATACGTTTGAAACTATTATTTCAGAGAGAGAGAGAGAGAGAGTGTATAGTCATAAAATAACCCTGAACTTTTCGTCTTTGAAATTATAATCATATATTATTCATAAAATGTGCGACATGGATCATTTTTACTAAGACCTATGTAATACTTTACTTCGTATCGTGGAGTGTTTTTATGATTTAAAAATTTTCTGCCTTAATTAGACATAGAAGTGGACTCACTAAACCCATATCTTTTGGGAGGAAAGTTAAAAATATCGATTCTATGCCTGCAATACAACTTCTGCAACCCCTTTAGCTATTAGCAGCTGAATAGAAGCTTTTAAAAGAATCTCATATATAAAATCAAAACTCATTTGACTTATCACAGATTAACAGCAGATTCAGACAAGCATGAAGAGAAGTGCTCAGCAGAAGAACACATCCTCTTTATTGTAGAAAATTCCACCACGAGTGGAATTTATCAATTATTTGAAACCATAAAAAGAACATGTGAAATAATTCGAGAAAAACCGATTGCACAGTGTAAATATTCACAGTGCCTGAGCTACACTCGGGATGAACCAGGATCGTACGTTTCATCTGCCCAATTTCAGCTCGGGAAAGATTGAGAAGGGATTAAATAAAAAACCAGAAAAAAAAGGACAGTCCATTGATGAAAATACGTAAATTTTAGGCAGATTACGCAATACACGCAAAAAAAAAATTTTTGGATCAGAGTATGATACAAAAATTTGACAGGTTGCTATTATCAGAAAATAGACCAAAAGTAGGCTTAAAAGTAATTGCAGCTGTTTTTACAGCAGAATTTTAGAGTAATTATTTGATTAAAAGCCTAAAATTACTTTACTAGCATTTTTTAACTAATAATTATACATTTTAAGACTAAACTAACTCGTTACAGAAGCTGTAAAAGTGTCTGTTAAAATGAATAAATAAGGTAAAAGCCTCAACCACTCATTTTCTATATGAGGTGTATAACGACTTGACATGTAAAACTTTTCTTTCCATTGTTCTCTTTATCGAATAATAATCTGAATAAAAGTATACTAAAGGGCCTTTTTTGTTTTTGTTCTTATAGTTCTTATTCTAATGTTTTGTCATGAGTGATTGTGACCCACACATTCAAATTATTCATGCTTTTCCCTTTCAACAATGAGAACATTCATTCACACTAACATTAACAGCATTTGTTTTTGCGGTTTCATTTATTTTGTCTCTTAAGTTGTAGATCATAGAGAGTGAATGGATAAGTAGCAATTTTTCTTTCTGAAATATATTGAATAAGTGAAGAGGGTAAATTCCATGGCGTTGAGAAAAGTGCATAATCGTCAAGTGAACAATTACAAATAAATTTTTATAATGTAATTTTTTAATCTTTATTAAATAAAGT